>QNGE01001106.1:178518-192183 GCA_008508345.1 Paragonimus westermani | reverse complement strand
TTTTTTTGGGAAAAAGTGCTTTTCCCAACAGCTTTCAGCACAAGTTAATTAGTTGTCTACTTACGGGTCACTCGTACTATACGGTAGCTGATGTACTCATGTGAAGTAAACACGCATTCATATCGTAAAATGTCTGTGTAACCGCTTGGCATGTTTTCACGTCGCTTTTTAATTCCATTGTAAACGCCCAGATTAGTGCGCTGGATCGACCACCGAAAAATAACGCGACCGACCCCACTACTTGCCCTCGTCAATCAAATGTCGAGTGTAAAAAGTCGCTTTGTTGCGCCCAAAAACTCAAGTACCAGAGAGGAAAATATAGGGTATCTGTATTGTACAAATGATTTACAAATAGTCTCGAACTAGAAGATTGAAGGGCAGTTAGTAAAAATAGTAGTTTAGGTCACTAAGCCATCATTACCTGTTGACTATTTTGGGAATTTCTGTTCATTTTGGTCGGACGAAATCGTTTCCTCTGGGAAAGAGGCGTTTTTGGATGGCAGAAACAGGGTTCCCTGGCAGACTCTGCTGCATGTTTGCGTTTGGCTATTCCCCAGGTTAATCTCCTTATTTCCGCCTGACCTCTTCATGAAACCTGTTTTCTCATTCACAACCTGCGTACGCTTCTGGTGACATTGATCTATCAGTCCAAACTTCCTGGGCACCAAAGTACCAAAACTGTTGGTGGAAACTAGTTTCCGGTAAGAATTTGATGGCGGTAGTTCGTCGTTGTGATGGCTTGAGAAAAGGTTTGTTTATCAACCCCATATAGTCAAGTGGACTTTATAGACTGATGTGACCCTGAAGCGCGACCTGTTATTCGAATAAGGCAATCGGGGGGAATGCATCAAGATGTTACGGCATTTTGTTGCTGTCGTTTCTCGTTGTAGTGTTCGTTGTACACATTTACATTATTTACATTATTTTATATGGTCCCGTTTCGGTAACTAACTTATCGCGCGTTCTTTGAAAGCATACCTTGCTCTAATCCGGTTTGCCTTTTCTCTGGTTGACTGAGCCGTATCGACTAATACCGGGATAATGTGCACGCTAATTTTTGTGCTCCGTGCGGAGCTAACCTTGCCTCGAACGACACCCCGTCCCTTTCGCCATCTCCGTGGACATCGGTTACCTTACGGACCCTGTCCTGTTGTGGTGGGCGTAACAATCAACGGGTTGCATTATTTGATATATCGACATCGTTTGCTTGTCTATTGAACATTTTTATTTACCACTGAGTTTCCTTCAATTAGATTATTTCGGATCCTCACTACACCGTATGTATGCGTCAACTCGTGTACATTTCTGGAGGGGACAAGAAAACGTGCAGGTTGACCTGCATCATGGGCTATACCCGATACGGAACCTTCGGCATTCTGATGACCAACGTCATGGGTTTGGTGTTCCATCCAATAATGACATGCAGCTTGTCTGTGTTTGCACACTGTTTTAGTTAACTCTTCGAAAGCATGCTCGCTCTGAATGAGATGCATTTGTCTCATGGCTTCTGTTGTGCTTGTACTCCTAAGCTCGGTCTTGTGGGAACTGTTGTATGCAGCACCGTAAACTCTGCGGATCCGATTAGCAGACGCCTCTCGACTAACTAATGCTATCCCTTTGTTGTCTTCTCGTTTGACAATTCTTGTTTTCCGTAAAGCCGTTCGTAAAAAGCTTCACTCGTCCAATCAACCCTCTCCTGAGCACTCAACTGGGAAACCTAAGAAGGCGCGGGTGCCTTCAGCTGTCCGGAAAGATCTGAACAGTTCTTCCGACATTGTGGTCACCCCACCAATGCCAACACTCTCCTCATCGGACATACAAGGTTGCATTCTTGATGACAGTCCACCTGCCTGCAAAATGCACGTTGATGATTTCGCACAAATTGACGATTCACCTGGGTCCATTCAACCTGCTAATGTGCCGGGAGAACTGGCCAGGGCACAGTCGCTTTCCAGTCAAGATCGACGAATTCTCCTCAATTTGTGCGATTTAGTTCAAGCCTGTAAAAAGCAAGCCCTTGATGAAAATGCTAAACAGGTTAGTAAGTGGAGACGTTTTTAATCAGGTTTTGGTCGGTCATTTTTTATTTCGTGGACAAACTCATATAGGTAGTCAATCCGTTAGATCCATTCCGTACAAGCATTTCATAAAAATCGTAAATGCCTGCCTGACTCCGAAGTTGGATTATTTTGCTTTAGCGTGTTTTTCCTTTTAATTTCAATTGTGAAACTTTTTGCAATTAACGACATTATTATTATTTTTCATTTCCATTCCCCTATCTTAGCCATTCAATGTGATGGAAAACCCTGGACTGTCAGTCATCTCTTCTGTCGAACAGATTTTTTGCCCGGCACAGTTGTGTTTCGCCTATCAGTTCGCAGGTTGTTTGGAGGAGTTTTCTCGCCTGTCTCAGCATGACCAAGCTATTTTGTTACGGGGTTGTCTGATAGAATTCTCCGTAAGTCCGATTTTATCTGTCTCTATTTATTAGGGATATTGCGCTGTAATGTCACCGGAAAGTATGTTGTGGATTTCTGAAAATGGGCAAGGGGTGATGTTATTTTACAGAACATTGCGCTTGTGTTCGTCACTCGTTCAACCCATCGCATGATTACATTGTTTACTGAATTGGGCATAATAGAACTAACCGTTCTGGCCGTATAAAGTGTCATTTCTTTATGCTACTCACCCTTCATTGTATCAGTGCCATTTATGGAGAATTCCGAATATAAGGCTTCCTGTTCGAACTCAGTCTAGTTTGCATGCTATTTTGTAGATCTGAACAGGGTCAGAGCTTTTGCCACCGGCCTATTGTTTTTGCTCAACTCACCAGACCATCTGTTCACTTCCTACTTGGTCGCATCACCTTAAAGCATTATTGTTGTTGTGAGCCGAATGCCAAGTTGCAGACACTTTGTTGAATGTTTGAGTGTAGACAATTTACTAGTTAGATCACTCCCTTTCTTTTCTTCCCTCATCCCGTCTAGGGCTTGCATGTTTTCTTCATGGTTATGTGGCAGTAGAGCATCAACGGGAATCACTGACGTATTGCTGTATTTGATGACGATGATAAGTCTTAGCAGGATTGTAAAGATTGACTTTCCGGTGACATTTTCAAATTGGAACCTTTTGTACGATCTTCCACGAAGACGTTGAGCAACGCGTAGCGATAAACCAATGATCCCAAATATTCAAAACAAGATTGGATCGTAATGCCACGGCACTATTGGACAAATTATTATTTAGACAACCTCAACAGCTTCGATCGACGGATCGTTTCCGGAGAGTGGGTTACAATTTGCTACTGAACGGGCTAAACATGAACTATAATCACATAAGGCATTCATACCCAAAAGAGCTCTTCCGAGCAGTCAACAGGTTCAAAACAATGGGGATGAGCCGAGCTCCAAAAAGGGGATGCACACACCACTCAGGTAGAGTACAATGACCGACAAGTGGCTATTTGCACAACCATCAAATTGACGTGACAAAACAAATCGTCTAGGTCAAGGTCCAATTAACGTTCAGAAACAGGGGAGGTTGAATGCAGAGAGGTGAATATTTAGGGGAATTGGGTTGGGTTGGATTTTCACATGATTGTAGTTAAAAAATTCGATACACCTTACTTGCATTGCTTGTTAAATGGAAGGATGAATGTGAAGTGCTCGATAAACGTGGAGTTTAGACTTTCAAATACAACCCTTTTTTGAATGTGCTATTTGTATCAAGCATCAGCATACTGACTGACTGTTGGTTACCCTTTCAGCTTTTACTGCTCTGTCATAATCACCGGTCCGCCTCCAGTCCTTTTGGTTTAACGTCTCCGATGTTCTCGTCAGTCGGGCCTAGTTCCAGCTATCTACTAAGCCCTTGGAACAAACAATTGGTCATGACGGAAGCCAGTTTTGATTACCTTAACTTAACTGACAACACGTGGACCGCGCGTCGTATTCTTCAATTCGCCTCTCGATTTAGTCAACTCAAGCTCTCTGTCGAAGAGTTTGGACCATTGCTGGGCCTCATTCTATTCACTCCAGGTATGTTTCGTATCCCCGTATCATCCCTCTCTTTTGTAAGCCATGGTGACTACACTGTTCTCGACGCTCAGTTCGGCTGCGTGCATTAATCGGCGCGTCCCGGGTGTCATGTACTAATGATGCTGCCGCTTCGTGCACAAAAACGCACTCATATGCATTCATAAGACCACTTAAAATAGTTGCCTGATCCAGCTACCCCCGGGTGTATAACTGTTCGTCATATGGCTAAAGTATTGCACAAAGTATACACCACTGCCCTACATGGGCGACTCGGGCAAATTGTTTGGCGACGATTCGATCTTAACAAGATAGTATCACAAGCAAACGGTCAGTCACCAGACTAGAGCACACAACTATCACAGTTAGGCCACCGTCAAACACGTTACCTGAATTGCCAGCCCAGGACAAGTGATGGCTTGCCTGTGTTGCATACCAATCGCATCAACAAACGCTTGCATACCTACATTCTTTAGTCCGTCTGTTTATCTTAAGTAGTCACATCAGGGTGTCCACATCGTACACAATTTCTTCAAGATGTATGGCACACCTTTTCTCAGTAATAGTACTATCTTCAGACGTTTGAGAAGCATGATAGACTATTTAAAGCCGCCTACTGTGTGTATGAACTACATTTCCTCGCCTACTTATACGAATGATTAGCGTTATAAGTTATGCGTGGGTAGCTATCGTTTCGATAGGTCGTACATCTACCAGCCAAAAGGTTTTATGAACGATGGCGCATGGTGTTGGCTGTTAGTCTTCATTGGCTTTTTGGTGTAGCAGTCGTGTGGGACACGCTGGGTCCTGTCATGATGATGATCATTTTCGTCTTTAGACCGTGCCTGTGGGTACTGTAGGTCAGGCTGCCATTGGTTCTAAGAGTGGTCCTCGAAGTAGCATAGATAAGTAAAACGAAGAGAAGGAAAGAGGTAAACAGGTACCGGCTTGTCATTAGCTGCAACTCGCTGTCATATCAAAGTGTTTCCAATAATCAATTTGGATAGCTACGAAGTTTCCAACGAGGAAGACGGTACCTGCCAACCTTATTTGACGGGGCAGTCAAGGTTTTCGTGGCCCATGATCATCATCATCGCCTGGTTGGTTGCCTTGCAGTTCCTTCCAACCATCAGCAGCGATCCCGAACAACGCGCAGTCCTAACATGATCACAAACTGTTCATGTCTCAGCGAGTACTTTTTGCAAGCACATTGGCAGACATACCCAGTCCGGTCGATGTCTCGAAGTAATCGGTTTGAATTTCGATGTCATATACCGCGCAGCTTTTACAATCACTCGTGGTCTGGGTTTGATCATAACGCTACCTGATCCATTGGATCCATGTAGAGATTACAGCTTGGCATAGGCGGAAACCACGTCTGAACTGTTTTTCGGTTAATAGAGTGCCGCACAACATTAGCTAAGTTGAAACATCTGCCCAACAAGCAGCGTGTTGCGTTGTGATGTCTTCCCTTACACACATACTATTAGACTCGATGTATCTTTCGATTCTGTAATACCGAACTTTCTTCTGCTCAACGTATACTTGAAGAAACCATTTTAACGAGTGTGCAGCGTAGTTGATTGATACTGCCTAATGAAGCTTGCACGGTTTTCGTGGTTGGTTGTTTAAGCAACTTCTTTTAAGCAATCGGTTGATATCTCCTTGTACATAATCGGTAAATTTCGGTATCATTCTTCACATAAATGCCTGTGTTTCATTCGGCGTGGGTTATTCTGTTATGTTAATGTTATCCATCCGCTAGTTTCGTGCACATGTAGTTTACTTCATCCGATTTCCACCTGTCACTCAAACCAGCTGGCTTACAATTGGTTACCACCTACTAAGGGAACTTTATTTCCATGATCGATCGATCGACAACCATAATTGTCTGAGTTCTGCCTCTAGCTGTCACGGCTACTGTTATGCATTCTCTGATGACTACTGTTTGAGCGTTGGAGAAAGCATTTCTCTTCCCCGCACAGATTGTGATCTCATTGGTCTTTAAAAGACGTAGCAATTGTAAAGAAACATTTGAGCAGGTTGGCTTTACATGACGACACAGAACTGTTCATCAACTTTTGAATCTCCTAATGATGAAGTAACTGTTCAGAAGCATTCATTCTGATATTCAGTGGAATATGTAATCGCACTAGTAGGATTTGGTCAAAACCCATATCCGATGCATCACGAAAATTGAGCCATCACGTTGAGAAGTAAGGTGTACAGGAGGAGAGAAACGTAAATCTGCAACGAACAACACAGATCAAATAAGCGGGACGCTGCAAAGAAGTGTGACGTTAACATTAGTATCTCTCCACTTCACGGACTAGAATTTCGGTTAACAAACGCTGCTACACATTCGGTCGAGTGAGTGCCTGGATTGGATAGCAAGTGTGTTGCTTGGCTGAAAGACATTACGATTTGTCGAAAGGAAGTTTATTTGCTTAGTAAGGCGTTATTTGGCTGCTAAGAGCTTTCCTTACGTCTGTGGTTTAAGTCGAAGATTAGGAAATCTGTTGGTCTTCACGTTGCTACATTACATCGATCAGATTTAATATTAGTTGTGAATTGGCGTCCGTTATCTAACTTTTTCCTCACATTCATTTTATTTATGTGATAAATAGAGAATGATGTTTCAGCTGTTTGCCAACGAGAAATTGTCGGCAATCTCGAGTACAGTGCTCCACAAACGAGAACCGTCAAAGGGGCACGGAACATTGGGTTTCGCCACATTGTTGCATATTGGTATAACTTTGAAGTCCAGGCAATCGCTGAGAGAATTTTACAGCCAGTCGATCCACACGATGACAGATGTCCAACTCTACTAAACCATATAAGCTCGAGAATATGCTCATAGGTTTTGACGTTCTAGCGTTAATTGTGTGTTGTTAAGACGAGTCAGCTCAGTTTAGATTATTCGATCACTGGGAAGTGGGAACACTATTCGTGACAGATTTTCAGTTCATCCGGATGTCCTGACTTTGCTGGAGGAAATTGACAGCTCAACTTCTAAGCAGACGTATATTATTCGAACCAAGGAACCTAATGTAGACTCGCAAGTGACACTAAACTTTGTCACTCATTCATTGGGGCACAACGTTGTCCTGCAGCAACAAAAAGGGTTTAGCATGTTTCCTTGACCTAGAAAACACTTGTAGGATTTGTGGGAAAATTTGCAGCCTAGAGAAGGCCGAGAACGCTCATGCACATCTGAATTTGTTAGAGGGTTCGGAAAGAAAAGACAAGCCAGAAGATTGTTTCAGTTTCAGAAGGTCAGCAATAAGAACAATGGGGAAGAGAAGTTCAGAGGATAATGAGGGAAACAGAAGCCTGACCACTGCCTATCAAGCATACACTAACCCCACGGCACCATACAGCAGACAATAAACGGTCAGCATCAGTTGTGAGAGGTTGACAGCTGTTGGTTCCGCTGTAGTGGTCGTATTGGTCAGTCTATCTGTATACTCGGTTTTATGTCTCGAACACGTACATCAAGTTTGCGCTTGAATTCGACGGCCAGAGAGGCAGTTACGACAGACTGTGATGGATTGTTTCAAGTTGGGCACATCCGGACAGTGAAAGGGCGTCCTCTGCAAGTCACATGGCTCATTTGACGTTGTAGCAATAGGATTTCGAACACACAAAATAAAACTTGAGCGCTTTTATGGAACTTTGTGATACACCGATAGTTGCCCAATACCAATTTGAAAAGCCCAGTTCACCTTGACATCGAAGGAACGATCTTGGAAGAACTCGGTGAGTCGCAGGAATAAGTGGTTTCTTATGCCATTATTACGGAGCTTCACGCAGTGCGTTAAGTGATCCACTTTTCAAAGACTTCAGACTAGTCTGGAAAAAACTTATTTGCCAACTTTGCTTAATATTGCCGAACAACAAGTAAATTGGTAATACACGAAAATTCTTTTCCGTTTTGACTCTTCAGCAACAGTGCAAATCGAATGAATTACCTAATTAACGAGTCGTCAACCAAGCTCCCCGTGACCGTTAAGATAACCGGTAGTAATGCAATCAGCAAGCTTTTTGCAGTCACCCCCCTTGAAAATAAGTGCCGTTGTGTACACTTTCTAATCCTGTCTTCTCGGAGAGGTCAGTTGAAAAGTTCACAAATTGGCCTCGACAACTCTTCGGTACACCTTCTTTATACTAGAGAAAGGATGAGATTATTGCCTAAATACTTATTTTCATAAAGCGTTGGTAATTTTTGGAACAAGATGTTTGTGAAAGTAGTTGTTTCCATGACATCTGTGATGCTAGTACTAGGTATCTGACTGATTCTGTGGAGCCGATAACGAACATTCTGACAGAATGTCAAGACCTTAGGCGGTTCCTCTATTTGGGACGATCATCCTACTTGTGTGGAGCAAGTGAGGAATTGCTTAACGACTTCTGGTGGTGGATGCATCACTGCCATAAAACAATTCTGAATTGATACTGAACTTGTTGGACAGATCCAGCCAGTTCTTCGGCCTGCAAATTCGCTGCTGCCAGATTGCGGACTAGGCAGTACGTATCGTAGACATTTTCAGTTCTCTCTAAATGATACGTGTTCTAGAGTGATCTTTTTGCCATCAGTAAATATTCTGCGCGGCGCTGAAATGAGTTTTGCTTCTGCATATTCCAAGTTGACTTAACGGGACATACCTGTTGATGACTTCAACAACGCCGTCCATAGTAAACTATTAACGGTCAATGAGTGATAGGTACACGGAGATATCAGAGCATACTTATAGCTAAGTCCCCTGATCAAGGATATCCAGGAAGTTTCGGGTCTGGGGAATATCTCAACATCAGTTGGTAACTCGATTATAACGACTACTTGATCACTACCACCAAATGGGGCTTACTTTGCAGGCCATTAATCGTGTTTTTCGCTGGTTGGAATATGGTCTAGCCTTGAAGGTATCTTAGAGGCCCTTCACAGTAAGAACCCTATGGCATTTTCGGTTACGTGGGAATTCGCAACCAAATTAGAAAATTTAAAGTTGATTCAAGTTTTATATGAGCCTCGCTGATATCAATCATGAGTGGGTTATGTGAGGACCCAGCGAGCAACGAGGTAGTACTCTGAAGTTATGATGATAGAACGGTACTGTTTCCATGAAATGTGGGTACCGCTAGAATGCGCTTTGAAAAGGTAGTCGATTGGGTCCAGGTTGGACACTGGGTGAAATTTTTCTTTCTTGGAAGGCGTTTTATCAGAAAACAGACTCGTAATTGGGAACCGGACAGTTCGAATTAAGGTGGTCTTAAGTGACGACTGGACTATCCCGTGCACACTGCGCTGCAAAACCTTAAGGATGTGGTTTCTCTGAGGCCAACAGTTTGTCCTGCATTATTTCCCAAAGTAATTACCCGTCAGCATTCTTTAAGGATGGCCTGCCGTATATTCATTAAGGTGCTTTAGTCACACTTCTATCTAAGCGACTGTGGTAAATCTATGGATATTCAGAATTACTTCGGAAGAGGTCAGTGTTATGAATTCGGAAATTTCGATAATCACCTAGACGTACTTTCGACAAGTAATTATAAGACAGCATTTTCGTTGGAGAACTTCGATCCTTTAACTGTACGTTTATCAGGCTGGTGCTCTTCATTGGTGTTCATAAATGTAGTTAGGCTCCGCACTGCACACAGGTCACTCAAATACTTGAATTCCTTGGGGAAACAACCTCTTTTCACTAAGTATGTGTGTGTTATTTGCATTGCTTCGTTGTTTGGCTGACACGGATTAGTCTCGCGCGATGTGGCGCGATGAGCGGCGACAGTCTTTTTCAATCTGTTACAACAAAACTTCAGATTCAGATTTGTATCTGAGACCGCCAGTTCATTCAAACCGATCATTAAAAACACTCCAAGCCATTACTGAACCGTTTCAACGTGTCCGTTTGATGAAACATCCCTTGCCCACTTGTTGACCATGCTAGTGGTATCTCCATGCAACCTACGGTGAAATTTTTCAATCTACACTAAATAGGACAGCGTTCTGCTGATAACTGTTAACATTAAGCCCATTTTGAACCTAGCTGAATCTTGTACTCACTGAATCTTTCGTTAGGTGTCTTCCGCTTGGTTCCTGACGCACCGCGTGACTCAATGTCGATTTAATTTTCGAAACACGTCACGCTGTAACGTGTGCTGGTCAAGTGCTTTTATGCGTAGCCCGTTCAGACAGATTGCGAGAACGTTGTGCTTCATTGACATTGTCTATGGTAGTGCTCATTGAAATGTGAACGCTGTTCGGTCCTTGCGGCTATCTCTTATATACTCAAGCATTCTTCTCTCAATACTGGGACATTTCGTTCAGGCTGTTGATTTCAGATCGGTCGATGAGCACGACAATACCACCTTAATTTGCCTATCGCGCGGGCATTCCTAATCGTGACGAATACCTATGTATAGTTGTTCGCGTGATCCTTATGATGAACATGATTACAATACCCCTACTAGCGATAAATGATTTGAGGTTGTAAACTTCCAATGTACTGGCTGATTGAAGTTTGTTACTAGCTTTCTGACGGAATATCTTTAGTTATCGGAATAACTGACTATAAGTCTCCTTGTATTAAGAAAATAGGGTGAAAAAAAGATTTCCCACATTTTTGTCGCAGGATTTGCGTGTGTTCATGGCAAAAACGAACGATCAAGCTAGGCTGCTTGCTCATGGGTGGTCAGGCAGTTGCGCGTATTGAGGAGAAATATCAGAGAAAACAGTGATGGGTAACTTGATGTGGTGTGTGGCTTTCTATGCACAAATTTGCCACCGACAACCGCATCACTCCAAGATAATGATTGTGTGCGAATAGCTGCTTATATTGGTTGTGTTTTCGACACAAGTGGGATCTGTGCCAATTTGCCGAGTAACTCATTCTTGCACCACTCGCATTCTTGAGTCACAACATGTTCGTGATAATCCATACGTGGAAACTGGGATGCGTGGAGACTTTTCTTTAGACATTCGAGAAAAGCTTAGGATACTTGCGTACTGCTTTGTTCGCCAATTCTTTTTTCTACTCGTTACTTTGTTTATCGCTCATCCCAACCAACAACTTTCTGCGTCACGTGGTGTTGTGTGTGTGTGTGTTTACTGTTAGATTACAGCTTCCCCTGGAATATCATATTATAGTCCAGTCTAAAAGCTAGAAGCTTTTCCATTCCTATGTATAGCTCAACTACGGTTTTTTGTCTCTTTTTCTTTGACATTATTTGTGCGGTGTTACCCAGAACGTGCTGATCTGCTGGATACCGCGGCTGTGAATCAAATTCAAAGTGTGTGGGCAGAACTTCTTCGTCGTTTCTGCGAGAGCCGGGGCTCTTACACACGTTGCGCCCATCTGATCATGTTGCTGTCCACGTTGCGCGAATTAGCCGTCAAGCTTGCACACAACCTGTCTCGTTGGTACAATTCTCATGGTGCCTCTGCCGTTGGTGATTGTCTCAGGGAATTTCTCTTGCCTGTGTTATATTCAGCTGATTATCTCTGACCCTAAACTGTCACGAATGACTTTTTTGAAATTACGGAACAGCATTTTTGCATCACGTCTACCTCTCCGACCACTTTGATATCCAATCCACCATCGTTGATCTCCTTCATGTTTTCAGCCCGGTGTTTGACAAATTTTCCCGAATCGGTCACTAGTTCCTTTGGTATTTAGGCTTTCATTTAGAAATTGTGATTTTTTGAAACGCAACTTGATTGACCACTTGATACATTCGCTCTCTTTCTACTCTATGATGTCTGTCTATTCATTTGCGATTCGGCTTCATGAGTTTTCACCAATAGTTTTTTGTCGTTACGAATTGCATTGACCTCTAAATTCATCATCTTTTTATTCCTCGTGTCTTCACCCCTGCGCTCTACTGGCTAATCTTCGTAGTGTGTGTGTGTGTGTGTGTGTGATTCTGGCGCCTCAATTTCTCTCTACGGCGCCCCTTCCCCCAGCACCATTTGCCCACAACCGCGTAATTTGCGCCCCAATGTCCTTATAACTCACAATTGAACAGTTATTTTATTACTGTATATGTGTACTTTTCTTCGTACGGGAAAGTAGGGTGATGGGGATTTTCATAAACCTCCGGAGCTCGAACGCGTGTTTGATAGAATTTGACGACAGGGGTAAGGTTTCACAGTATGTAGGGTAACACTTCGACGCATCCTAAAGTCGTGATACACTACTGTGTTTCGAAAGAACGGCCACACTTACTACAGAGTGAATTAAAATGGCAGATACGTACATGGATCGTAGTTATTACAAAGGGAAGGTGACAATCAATTCACGTTGTTTACGGAGGGTTTAGTATGGTTTTAAGAAGAGGGATTTCCGTACAGTGTAATAATCGACTACTGCTAGCTGCGTAAGCAACACATCGATTAGTTGATGTAGTATCAGCTATTGAGCAAATGGCGGTGGTAGTTATCCGATCCCTGTTGGTTTTTTAAGTGGCGCGATATTTTAACATCGGTTTTACAGCATAAATAATCTAGCTTGTTCGATATTACAGCTGTGCCTGTTATGCAACTAGACCTGTCTGAATATTTCTATTGTAGTCTACTGTAAATCGAATCTCGAAGTGTCTGGTAATCGATTGGGTTTGTATCCACCAATATGTAACTTGGGTCGTTTACGTACAGGTTAATACTGGTGTACGTAAACTCTGTATATGTATGTATACTCGTGGAGACGTAGAAAAACGGCCGCCAAATCATGTTTAACATCATGTGGGATGTCAAATAACACTCCAGCCGCCAACTGACATTTCTTATAGCTTTGATGATGCACAACTTCGCGTTTACCTGGCGTTCACATATAACAAGCTCCAACCTCGGTGACGTTCCATAAGTGCGCTAAGCAAAAAAACCTACACAGCTTTTCAGAATAGGTCACTTCGTAGCAAGTATGCACGAGCGAGCAAGAAAACTGCCTCAGATATGACCAGAAAATCTGGCGAATTGTCAGAACCATGCTGATTGAAGTCTGGAGTGCAAATGCTGCACCGGCTTCAGGAAGGAAAATAAAGCGCGGTTACTACGTACGATAAGTACCGGAAGCTGTCATACCAAATACATAAAAGCAGCATTCTACCTTAAAACATTTCAACGTAACTCTCAGATTCATTAATGGCGCTACGTTCTGGCTGAATAGACGTGGAAGACTGATGTATTTTACCGCTCCGATTCTGTCCACGCAATCTTGCTGTCGTCTGGGTGGTTGTGCCGCTCATTTTTGTTCGTAGCCCTCTTCATTCTAGCCCTGATCAGTTGCGGGAACCACACTCTGATCCATAATACGTCCCTGTTTTATAGGCTCACGCTTTCCAAAAAACTAGGATAAAGAGAACTACGGACGATGTGTGCGCCGTTGTGCGGGAAAATAGCGAATTGTGCAAAACCCTAGTGAACGATGTATCACTTATGTTCACTCGAGTCCCTCTGGTTGAGCCAACCTCTAACACTCAGCGGCATCTAAGTCGACCTTTTTTGTGTACACCGTATGTCCAAACAAACAAACACTGTTCGACTCACTGTTTGATGGCGGAACTTTTAAGGTTCAAAATATGATAGGGACTGTAACGTTTTCCACCGGGAAACTGTGAGACAAGAACCTATCGT
>QNGE01001106.1:123313-175234 GCA_008508345.1 Paragonimus westermani | reverse complement strand
TTTCAGCTCTTGTTTGTTTTTCTGTAGATTTTTTCTAACCATATCTGACCTTTACCACTCAATATGTATCTTTTACCACCCATTTGTTGCATCAAAATTATCAATCAGTTGCATTTTACTGCTTCCGCTTTGGTCACTTGACTGACTGTTTCAAATATTTCTAGAATGATTTCGCCTAGCTGCTTGCCCCTTAACTATATAAAGTGTATGTTAATTTCGCAAAAGTAACCGATGAGATGCGAACAAAATGTCATTGGGCAAGACATCTTACATGCTACTATTGGCTTTTTTCGAATCCTCGTGTGCATATGCCTGTTTTTAGAGCCTTCGGATGACTGCATGGTTGAAAGTTCACCCAATGGACTCACTACGGATCACCTTGAAATTGATTTGACAATCCCTCCGGCCAACTGACGATCTACGAGTACCATAACGAACTAAAAAGAGATCCGGTTCAAAGATAGTTAAAAAACTTCAATGAATCACGTTGTTAGTGTACTGGTAGTTTATAGACCCGACCTGTTTCCAAAAGAGACGTTTAAATCCCCGCGACTCACTACCTGGGATCGGTAAGGTGATGGGTAAATATGGTATACCGATTTAATTTCGTTTGGCAAACTCGCGGATCGGTTGACTAGATAAAAGCTCGCCAACGATGCTTAAGCTGGTTGTTTGTTTTTCTCTCTAATAGGTTGTTAGCTATCGGATGATTTTGTAAATGAGTAAATAGTGAGTGAACTAATCTGTTTTCAGAGCTTATTTACAGACATGACAGTGAAATACGACTCTTGCACCTAATCACATGGTTAACTTTGTGAGGTCCATTACCGGATCCTAGTGGTGAGTGCTTTGTTTGCATATATAATGATAATGAAGGTGTCATCAAAATTGCACTGCGAAGAGATCAAAAACAGGACGATGATATACGCGATGCGTCTGATTATGATGATTTTACCCTTTTATGAGACACTAGTCCGCGGTGAGTCGCCAAATTGTAGCGTCCCATACACATTTTGTATACATACACAATATATGCATGACAAGTGCTGAGTAAGCTTTCGTTGATTCCTCTCGAAAAGTGTAATGTAAATCGGCCAATTTGAACATACAATCACCAGTTGTGCTCCGCTTCAGGTTTCGCAGTTACTGGTTAAAGAAACAAACGTGGAGTTGAAGTGACGGTTCACTCATACTACTTTTGTTTCGTTGTGTAGCAACATGATGGGGCTGTGCCCCACAGTCGGTGTGCTATCCAGTCGATCGGACGATTAAAACGTAGACAGGATAAGCCTTCCGAAATGATCCGAAATGGTGACCAACCGAATGATGCATATGCAAATACCTCCCTGTTGAAAGAATCCACTCAGATTGAGAATATTTAACAGCTAATGCTTATATGACATTGACGACACCCACTCAAAAGCTTGTACCACGTCTAATAAAGGAGTGGGCACCCGATGGTTCGCAGTAATCAACGGGTACACATCCCTGTGAGCCAGCAAGCAATTGGGCACATAACAATACAGCCTTGCCCGTCTTCCCAATCGCATCACGCTTGTAGAATGTCACCACCATTCAGAAAGGCAAAAAGTAGAGCGGCCTCACTGTAACAGTTTTGAGGACGGCGGACACAAACTGATGACTACATCCAGCCCACAAATGAACGGGAAAACACTGAGAACTCTAGTCACTCGGCCGTAGCTTCCATCTTTGTCACGGTGTATTCCGAATGCACGAAAATCATGTCACCAAACTATGGTCGATCAGACCCTTACCTCATCGGTGACCAGGTATCCGGAGTTTCAACATCCATTCACTTTTCGCTAAACTCTTGTGAATTCGCTACACGTTTCGTCACGTGACCCCAGCAACATAATCCACACACGCTCATAAACCGAATTTTTACTGATTTCAGTGTACTATGCAATCCTGTCAACAAATGTCTTACCAAGACGGAATCTATGCAACAGACTCATCAAATGCAAGCTTTCTGGATATTCAGTATCCTCGTATGTCTATATGAAGTCCTCCAATCCAGTTCTGAATCTCTCAATATACGCTAGCTTGCTATTGTTTTCCAAGTTGAATTATTCATGTACAACCCAAACACCGGGTGGTTGAGGTGAATACATCTTTCCAGACTCAGAAACCAACCCAACATGCAACCGACCTCTTTCTCCTGTACATAAAATTACATTTTACTAACTGAATATCCCTTCACCGTGAACCCCTCTCGTGCATACGCAAACGCACAGGAACCCTCACATTGACCGGACCGGTAATGAAGAACGGTACGCTGGCCATATGGGACGAGAAATACGAAGATCCGGAGAGTCCCGAATTCCAAAACCTCAGCAAACAGCTATGCACAAATGTGAGTTTACTCTGCTGTGTCTAGTGATAATTGCTCAGATGATGAGTAAAAGCTCAGGACTCTGTAGAACCCTTATTAATGCGTTCTGTTGTTTGAACGCACTCCCAAGTCTACAAGCATACAATTATACACCACTCCCGATATCTTTAACAACGTAGAAGCTTAGAAAGACAAATTCTGTCCTGACATTACGGACTCTTCACCCAAAGTTTCCAACTCATAGTGAGTAGTCGTGATTCACGTGTTGTCCCTACAACATTAGGCGATTGGGTCACCGAAATGTTCATATCCGCCCGCATACCTTCACAGTTTAGAACACACGAGTGTCTACATTGTCTTCCACACTATCTCCTCTGTTAATAACGCAGACTAGAGACGCAATGCCGGAGTATCTCAGTCTTCGACAAGGCTGGCTATCCTGTATCACGCGAAGGGTGCTCAACAGCAACCCAATAAAATCTGACGTGGACATCGAACTGGACTCTGACCAACTGGAGGAACAGGAGATAGATGTCAATTGCAGCACATTCGAAGTCCTCATGAACTACCTGGTGAAAAAATGGCCACCTCACGCAGATCAATTTCAGTTTGGTGAGATCAGCATAGTGACGGGTAAGTGTTTCGTACGACCGCCGACTACGATAGGTTCTTGTCTCACAGTTTCCCGGTGGAAAACGTTACAGTCCCTATCATATTTTGAACCTTAAAAGTTCCGCCATCAAACAGTGAGTCGAACAGTGTTTGTTTGTTTGGACATACGGTGTACACAAAAAAGGTCGACTTAGATGCCGCTGAGTGTTAGAGGTTGGCTCAACCAGAGGGACTCGAGTGAACATAAGTGATACATCGTTCACTAGGGTTTTGCACAATTCGCTATTTTCCCGCACAACGGCGCACACATCGTCCGTAGTTCTCTTTATCCTAGTTTTTTGGAAAGCGTGAGCCTATAAAACAGGGACGTATTATGGATCAGAGTGTGGTTCCCGCAACTGATCAGGGCTAGAATGAAGAGGGCTACGAACAAAAATGAGCGGCACAACCACCCAGACGACAGCAAGATTGCGTGGACAGAATCGGAGCGGTAAAATACATCAGTCTTCCACGTCTATTCAGCCAGAACGTAGCGCCATTAATGAATCTGAGAGTTACGTTGAAATGTTTTAAGGTAGAATGCTGCTTTTATGTATTTGGTATGACAGCTTCCGGTACTTATCGTACGTAGTAACCGCGCTTTATTTTCCCTCCTGAAGCCGGTGCAGCACGTGCACTCCAGACTTCAATCAGCATGGTTCTGACAATCCTTTTCTGTTCATCAGAGCTGTCCTTTTGTTAGTATGCAAGTGAGTTCTGTTATGCCGTAAACTATTTTTTTGAGTGACCTTCGTGTTGTTTTTTTTGACTTATTCACATGTGTAAATTACGTGACGGCAGCATGGGTTCTATTGCAGTGCGTTATAGTGAGTTGGGCCATGATCTTACAAGAAACAATCCACTTGATGCAGACATACCTATTGACACTCCACGTGTATCTACCCAGTGTTATAGTCAATCTGTTGGTGGCATCAAGACTGCCCACGGAAAACGTACCAAAATCTGAAAAGCATTTGCACACTCTCCCTTATTTGGTTAACATGGTAAACACGAGGAGTAATCGCAAAATACTGACACAGTACAAGTAATGCAGTAAGCAGGTAAATCTACTAAGAGTTCGAAATTATGCTGTAGCCTAGTTTGTGCATATGGTCAAACGTCAGGATCCATTATTACAGGATGACTCCACACTTCCGGCTATTTACCAGACACTGGCCCGCTGATCATCTGACCACGGCTACTAACATGTGGTTTGTTCTGATAGAGTGAAGAACATTACGTAACACGGTTAACTGAGTGAAGCGGCAAACAGTGAAGCTGAAATGATGTGGATTTAGAGGACTATGGCGCTTTGAATAATGAGGAAAATATCAAAGGTTGTCGAGTCTGTTGTTAGTGAAACGAGCTGGATCTGTCAATCTATAGGAATGAGATTGACTTATTATGTATGCGGAAGTTCCTTTTCATATTGTACCTCACATGCATGCATTTGTTACCGCACTCTTTCCAGGTTCCCCGGAATGACATCCGTGACTAACGCGGTTCATGATTTGTGTGCTGACCAAGCTGAGGAATAACGCTTGACCATCGTTCGTATCAAACAGCTTTTAGAAAAACCACTTGTGCCTTTTTTGTACCATGTTCGGAATCTTGACCGAGCGCAGACACTGAGCAGTGAGCCACAACGACGAAATGACAGCCTTAGCAATGTTAGTACCACGGGCATTATTTGATATACCCACGTTTTACAATTCAGCCCTTTCCCACCAGCACTGACTTTTTTGAGGTTAATATGACGTTCACCAGCTGGTTGGTCAGGAGAACAAAATATTTCCTGTGTTGCCTTCTACAGTTCGATGCATGTGTCGGTAGAATAGCTGGACAACGTGTTGCACATCTTTGAATCTACTTATGCCACTGTGAAACAGACGATCGGTAAACATGGAGAGGTGTCTTGTTAAAACATCAACCTTTACCTTTAATTCCACCTACTTTCCAAAGATTGGTCAATTTGTTATTCAGAGAATTACGTTTCGGGTTTAGTCCTCCTTACATTAGTAATTCGACCTTTGGCGGCTGCAGCCATGACAATTCTGTTGCACAGAGCACGAAAGGCGGTGTATCTGATAAATCTTAGCGGATACAAGTTTAAGCTGAAGATCGAGTCAATGATTGTTGAAATGACACTTTTGCGGAATTTTAGGAGGAGTTAATGAGAGAAAAGCCGCTTGAAGAACGAAAACAAATGTTAATTCCAATCTGACAATCGAAATCAGAAAAAACCCGTTGACTTTACCTATAGGTATACCGATATGGATCGAATAAAATGTGTCCGTCAAATCTTTCTAAATATCACAAAGCTAGGATGTTTTCCAGTTTTGTCAAAACTCAGTCTTTAAAACCCATACAAACCCTACAAATTTGTAGTACTCAGGGAAAAACGGACAACCAGTAGAAATCAACACAACCCATGATTAGGGGAAGTTGAGCAGTTAGAGTACAACAAATTTCATTAACCTCCCATACACAAGAGCCCGTGAAACATAGGCGGACTGGTGATATATCATCGATTATGATACAGCTACAGGTTGGACAGGGTGTTTTCGTTAGGTCCACATCTTCGCGAGAGACTGACACCCCAGGTTCATACCATTTTATGTCAGCATTTTGTAACGCAAACCGTGATTTTCAATCACAAACAAGACCACGAATCCCGAGCCTAGATAGTACGTATATATTGTCAACGAATCCGTAGTGACGGTACAAGACCGAACAAGAGAAGTGAAAGAGAAAGGGTCAAACGGAAGGGCGAGCGTGAAGAGGAGGTGACTGGGTGGTGATCTGGGAAAAAGAAGCTGGAAGTCAATAACAACGGCGCTCACGAGGAAATGGGACACAAAAGAAAAAAACACGCAGGCATGTGGAAACGTTAAAAATCACGATTAGATTTTGTCGTATTCCAAGGGACACATACAGAAGAAGTAGAATATGACTGTGTGCATGTGTGCGGACTGAGAATGCTACGATTCTAACGGATTCAAGTGGCCGATTTGATGATGGCTAGAAAAATAAGAAAACTCTGAAAGCAAACAACGTTTTCGATAACGAAGGAGAATCCAAGAAGCAACAGAATCAACTCAATCGGATCATGATTAGATTAGTTATTCAAAAGGGGGCGAAAATAAAAATGAAAAACTCAGTAGTAGGATAAGCGGAGAACAAGCAACAAATACAGACCGTAATTGAAATCTGATTATGCAGAAAACATAATTGGCGAAAAGTGTGCTTACCTATTCAGCCTATTGAGTTCTGTCGGCGAATCAATTTAGAGAGCATGGGACGAAAACAGGGCGCACACAGGGGACGTGAGAGTGGATGAATTTGCGTGAATTGATAGAGGACAGAGGGCGAGTGCAGCAGTGATTGGGGTGACCAAAAACAGAAAAAACGGGGAAAACTAGGAAAATGGAATCCATGAGGTCTAAAAACAGCCACCGATAATTGTCAAACGTAATGCCAAGTTGGTATATGAGTGGGAGTGCAACTGCGAAAGGAATGGAACGGTGGGAGAATAACGCTCAAATGTACGAAAGAACAGCTGCACAAGGTGTCGTCTCTGTCGCCCTCTCTTCCTCTCTGTTTGTACGGACGATTGTTTGTTTGTTTGTTTGAGGCGCTTCCGCGATGTATGCTAAACGGGCCCGGATTGGTTTGTGGTTTGGTTGGTTCTAAGAAGGGATGGGCTGTTGTCACAAAACCCAATAGGAGCATAACACGAGTGAAAGACACAGAGATTTGGTCTTAATATGACCCGGCAGCGGAGCGCAACGGGATGTGTTTAAGCGTGGCAACTAACCATAACGGAGAACAAGTAAACTGCAAAGGAAAGTGCCACCAGACAACAGATACAATGTGAATGTCTACGGATGAAATTGACGCACAGTTAGACCGGACACCGAATCGACAGAATAAGTGATTGTCGACCCAAGGTAAGGAGGAAGTGAAGATAGATTGTATATCATGAGAAGGGAAAAACACAACATAAACGCGCGATTAATGCACAACAGCACACACGCACGCACGCAAAAACACGGCGACATGAAAATTCAGTGGTATTGGCACAGTGGAAAGACAAGGACTGGCGATCCATGAGTAGTAGTGATGATATCAGCAGCACTAGTAGCATTGGCAGTGATGCAGAGTTTGTGCAGACCGTGCATTACGGCAATAGAACAACGCTGACAAATTTAAAAGGAGACAAGGAGAAAAGCCAGTCAATTGTGAGTAATAGATAATGGTTTTTATCAAGGATCTTAGAAGGATCACCTATGCGGAAATATTGATGGTTATGCACAGGAAGAGTTGAAATACAACACAATCAGCTGTCTTGTTAGTTATCATCAAGAATTTCTGATGTCAGCTTCAAGCAAATGACGAAACGGAAGCATGTGAGGAAAACGGTGATGAGCATTCTGTTGTCTGTTGCTCACCGGACTTTGTCGGACAGTGTGAATGTTTGCACAAATTAACTATTACCTATCCGTGGTCAAACCACACGTGAAAAACAGACACTGGACATTGCGGCACCTGTTTACCTCCTATCGTACATGACCTAATTCACCTGATAGTGTACTAACCGCCAAAAAAGAAAGATGTACCAATAGCATGTCATCGTTAGATGTACAAGGGAGTGACTAGAATGTCAATATCATAAAAGAATGTAGTTATCTAACTAAATGTGATATTTAGGCAAGTTGAAAAGATGTTGATGCCTGATAACGGAAATTGGTATGTCTAAGTGAATCGGGAAATGAGTGAAGAACAAATATGGAGCTCACTATGTTAATCGTCGTCGTCACAAGCATGATCACCGCCATCATCATCATAGACAACAATACAGAGCGGTGGGACGTTAGACTGAATCGGGTTTGAGGTTTCGTTTGTGAGCGCGCAGTAGTTCAAAAAAAGTCATCGATCAAGAAAAGAGTGGAAAAGTTTCCGATGAACACGAACGTCGTGCGTTGAGGTTCCGAAATGTCATTTTCACACGTACATATAAAGTCGACTCCCAAAAACCAGTATATCAATAATAGAAATAGGAATCAGACTTTATAAAGTATGGTAGCAATGAGTAGTTGTGTTCATTGGCCTAAATGTAATGTGACCGACAGGGTTTCACAGTTGTTGTCAACTATCAGGCATGCATACCCGAGGAAACACGATATATATATATATAAAACTAGAAACTTAACTTGCAAATGAGTTACCAACTTTAAACAGATCAGTTCTGTTACGGAAAGTGCACAGTATTTTTTTAGTAATGTATGTTGTGGTCAAGTGTATAGACTGACTTGCCAACTCCTCCTGCTATGGTTTCGATTACCTCATTGATATGGGGTGGAAATGGTACTGCATTAAGCTGTTCCAGAGGCTTTTTTGAAGCTGCTGAGATCAGGTGAAAATAAGTATGATTCATTCTTTATGAATACACTGGTTGTGGCTGGGAGTGAAGTTTGCATTTTGTTTTGAACCGTCTGACTAACCCAGTACAATAGGCCAGACAGTATCAACTAGCATGAACCACTGGCTCATAGTCACAATGCGTGAAGAGGGACTGACAGCTTGCGTGATGTGGATAAGGAAGTAGATGGATTCACCGCTGCAGTCCCAAAATGCAACCGGTACTCCCAACTCGATAGCCTTTACGGAAGCCTACTTTAAACAATCAAAGTATGACTTCTACATTATTCAAACGTTTGTTTCACGTTTATCATTGTCATCTTAAGCAACACTAAATCACTGAATCGCGCAGATGCTTAACTGTTATACGACTAGGAAGAAAAAAGCAAGCTCTAGACAAGAAATAATAAGAGAGGGAAGGAGGAGACTTGACGAATAAAAGTAACTGTCTATTCAAACATTCCAAATGAAGTTGTTTACACCTTAAAAACAGACAAGCTAGCTATATGTGAAAGTGAGGCGTCATCAACAAGGCAGCCGGCTGTGAAATGACATTAGACTGAGACGGATTCATGGTTGGGGCACGTTCAGCCTAACAGAGCCAGCGCACAATTTGGTGTGGGCGTAACTGTGGTTGATTAGCACCATTCAATGTAGAACCCCAATCAGCCAACACACCAAATCGCATGTAAGAGATGGTGATTAAAACGAGCTGTTTGAACGCGTGTTGGATCTAAACAACGGAGCTGCTTAATCCAAAGTCGTGGAAAGTAACAAGGGACGGACCAATTAAAACGGAACAAGCTGGTTGTTCGATAGCAATCATTAGTGCAAACACAGTTGGTCTTCAATAGAAAGGGCAATATTTCTTTAGTTGCAATTGCTTAGTGCATCTCAGACCACTGTTGTCCTGATTTTCTCTGCAAGGTAACCAATTACGTAATAGGTTTGGGTTCAGGAACTTGGCTGATGAACTTTGATAAGCGCTTATTGAGGTCGCCACCATACTAGGTCTGAGAGTGGTCCACCAAAGGCACAAGTTTACGCCCATGACTGTATCTTGGACTGAGAAGAACACAATAATGTTTCAACCATCTCGAGTGGTCTTCCTCAGGAGTATTGTAATCAAAATCACGTTAAGAAAGAAGCAGGATTTACGTGGGGTTTGTCGTGGTTAAGTAAAACTGCGATGCATCTGAACTGGTAGGCCGAACTCTGTGCCTACTAAGTAAGTGTGAGACTGGTTATATATTGTCCATTTATTCTTGGGATCTTCACACTTTTTACCTGTGTATACATTCGTAAAGAGGTGACGTCTAAGGCAGCTTAAAAGTCTGTCTGTGTATGTGCAGCGAAAAAATGACCTCATTCAATGTTATAGAATATGGTAGCCCTGTGGATCAGAAATATGCAGCTGCGTTTCGTTCGCCATCAGAAGGATAACACTGGTGTGCCACAACGCATTAGCGGTCAAATGAAACACTAATCACAGTTGAGAACTAGACCTCTTTACATCGACCAACGGAAGCCATCCATAGCTCAATTAGATGATCTCTACAGAAATAAGTGGATTGAGAAACGACAATAACTGAACCAAACCAGATCAATGGAACTGTAACCAGATTACAACGTCCACCTGGAGATGAGTAGAAAGACTGATGAGTTCGCAATCGATGTACAAGCCAGATTTCTATCTTGGGAAGCCAATATGATTGTGTATGTGTGTGTGTGGGGGGGGTGGGTGAAAGTTGCTAATTCAACCCAATAAGTTACAGATAAAGCATCAGGACAAGTGTATACCAACCGAAGGTTTAGAGCAAAGCGAAAAGACATGAGCGTTGTAAACGGAAAACGCATGCGCAAGAGACCGATTACAAACACTGAGATTCCGAAAGCCTTGGCATGCAAGATGCAGATAAGGAAGACACAGGCCGAGAATGAATACCATACAACGAGAAAAACGCACATGCCCAACAAGGAATCAAATGGCTGGGTGTTGATGAACCACTTACCCTCTATCGTTGAGTGGTTTGGGATGCATCTTAGGATAGAAAGTGATAAGGAATCGACCGATTACATCCAGAATAACAAGAGATACGAAGAACAATCAATGTGGGACACAATCAAGGTAAACGCTCCACAAGAAGCCAACAAAGATAGTTGGCCAAAATACTTATATATCCAGTTAGTATATCAAAAATTATTTAAATATGTAAGAATATGCGGTTGTATTGTTGACAGTCACTTCACGTTTTGAATCAACAATCGTAAGCAAGCCTCAAATGTATGTAAAGTAGCAAACAGAATTAACACCTACCTTTATTAGTGGACTCCTTTGAAGGAGAACTCGAGGACGGGAGGACGGGACTGACATCGGCTGAGCACTGCGGGCGTTGCTGTTGTGATGACATTGGAAGAGCTAAGCTTGACAACGACTTGGCCGTGCAGTCGATGTACTCAGATAATTCAACGTTCTGGCTCCTGGCCTCTTGCAATAGCTGTTCCGCATGCAACCGTTGAGCCGTAGTGCATTCAAGCTGGCGACGACTCTCGGCTACTCGAACACCGAGCTCACGTGCTTCAGTGGCGTACTGATCTAAGCAGCCTTGACTCAAATGACGTAGGCCTGAAGTGAGGACATATGATGAAGAAAGTACGGTCAAGAAGCGTCACATCTGCTATTTAAACCCAACTAGGAATGGGATATCGAGTGTAAAACAGCAAAATCACAAAAGTAAGGTCAGTTATACAATAGAAGCAACAGACTCTTCAAATAAACTCTGAGAAATGGATAAGTAGGAAGACGAATTGACAAACAAAGTTGTTTGTCGAGCTCCGTCATCGAAAGTAACACGAGTAACGGTGAGTCGGTCGTTAAGGTGAAAGCAGATCCAGCAGAGGTTCGGAAAATGCGGACTGATCAGTGCATACACATATGTACATTTTCAGTTCTGGGTAGTAACCATGAGTAGAATGGCTCAAGTTGTCATTCACTCTGACAGAAGGAAACAAAACAATAATAACAATGAGTATCAATGTAAGAAACACAAGTGAAAATGGTAGAAATTCACGTAAGAGAATCAACGATTCTTCGAATGCGGGTTCGTTAATGGCTGTTATACGCCGCTATGTCCGAAAGCGTTTTCGGCCAGCGAGATGAGTGGTCACGCAGCTTCCCACTTGGTAGATAATACCTCCCAAACTTGTTCAGCGGTGCGTTCATAATGATAAATTGGTTATTCACAACGAGCTTCTCACTATCGGGAAGTTCGGGTCCTTGCACATCGAAATTTCCAGTCCAAGACAGCGGGAGTCGAATCACGCCTCCTAGTGTTTCTTGGCAAATATCATTTACCATAGGAAGGGAGAGATTAGACGCTCCGGTTGAACATCATATGAAGCAAAGAAACCTCGATATAGTTGCCGAAAAAGTATGTACTCTGCACTAAGAGCGGGCACACCACGATGTAAAAAACAACGCAGCTTGTCGGAACTTTTCCACGATTGAAGAATTTCTAGAAAGCACGTTCAAAAGTCGGGGCAGAAGTGGCATTTCGATTAAAAAATATCAGGACCATTGACGAAGGAACGGGGTGCCAATAAGTAAATGCTTGTCATACTACTGGTGTTATGGAAGGCAGAATAAAGATGCGTCGGTAATGTAACCGCTGCAACATATACGCAAGTGATAAACTATGGGAGGAAGGTCCCATATAACTTGACGGTGAAACATCGAAGACAAACATAGTTGTCAACTTCCATTTCTTATGGTGGAACAGGATGTTTTTGTGCAATTAGAGGCACGCAAACGGTCCAGAATTCTCTTGTCTAACATCCGAAAACAGGAATCACGCTTTTGCGAGACATACGTCAAGCCGAAGATCATAAGGAATGACTGAACAAAATACTCTGAATAAATCACATAAGGTGTTCCATTGTCTAGTACAGTTGAATCCACTTATTGTGAAATACCGTTGAAGGAAAAAATTCGAATAAACTGACAGCGAGTACAAGATAAACAATGCTAAAACTACTATCGGATAAAGCGAGACTTTGTCACACCCATGAACAATTGATAGAAAAAAAGATGCACTGCCTTCGACAAATTTGCACACTGTATCCAAAATCGTCCACTTTCTCATTTATATTTTATTATTCACACAATATCCCAGTGATAAGTTCCCCTACACAATGTTGCAAACACTCCCATATCCCACATATGTAACTCAGTCCTGATTTTGCAAGCCCACAGACCAAGTGTAAGTCCCTAATACTGACAACTTGTATGACGGATTTGAAAAATCTTGACTTCCACTTAATTCAGATCAACAACAGAAGCAAAACGCTCGAACACAACGAGCACTACCAGATAAGCTACGAAGTCATACCTGGGGCTTATAAATTTCACATTTGGATTCACTTACCCACCCAGCCCTCTGTGTTACACAAAATCCTCTAGATCATATGGCGGATTTCACGGGACACGCAAGGTCAAGTAGGTAACTGAGTCGAGATATGAAGCTACTGGACTTCCGGAATGATTTCATAAGCAATCTGGTAGAATGCTTGCTATGTTTAGACAAGCTGTTCCTGTCACTGACTTGAATTCAGTCGAAGCTCATATTTTTTGCAACTGGGTCTCTTCAGTGTGAGTGTAACTAACAGACGGACAAAATCAATTTTGGCCGACTGACCAGTGACTGTCAGGTTGGTGGCTGGATCGAGCGATCTGCGGTGTTTCACGTCTGTTAAGAGACCGGGGTTGTTGAGAAAATCTGTGCCAAAAAACTGCGAATCACACACAGGCAATGAGAAATATCTATCTCCAGGTGCGTCACAAGCCGAGGGGGCATTGTTACGGAACGTTGGCCGTAAGTTTGAATGGAAGAACTGTTGACAACTTTGAGTGTTGAACCACGACAAAATGAGATTTGACGTTGTGATGTGGTAGGAAGAACATTAACTTCATCTTCTGTATCAATAGGCAATTTCTGACAACTCTCCTTATCAAGTATGAAAAACAGGCTACCTGAAGTTTGCAAATCAGCTCAGTTTGTCGCAGAACTCAGCTGGCGCTGCCGTTTCCCGAATGGTTGGGAGTCGGAGAGAAACCACATGGAGTGGTGCAGCGTCTTGCACTAGCGCCAAATTTACGATGATAAAAACATATTCCATCTGTCGTATGAGTTTTAGATGGGAATTTGTTCAACGATTGACTGCGTGAGCGAAGGTGAGCAATCGGTTGTGGGTGTGACTGGAACAAGTGTGCTATCAACTGGTTCATCTGAAGTTGGATTTGTTGAATATTCCGTTGCTGTTCACAAAGCAAGGGCATAAACGGTGTTGCGTCAGTAGAGTGGATGCCAGATGCGTAAATCCAGTGGCGTTGTTAGCTGGCATGGCTTCGATGACCTTATAAGCCGGTGAAACTAGGCTGTCCAAAGGCTGGTCGGAGACAAGCAAAAGTGCTAGTTGCATGAGACTTGATAGACGTTGAACAAACAACTGCTTCAGTAAACATTCGTCTGTGGGTTCGTCAACCAGCAAAGTTCGCATATGATACAGCAATTGGGAGGGACAACGATCACCGAGCGGCTCATCGGTGAGCAGTTGATGTAATCGCTTATATTCGGACATAGATCCTCTATTTAAAAGCTCCGGTTTCAGAACAGCGTATGGGGTAACTGTGTTCGGATTGGCAATAATGTTTCGAACTTCATGCATAATTTCTGGTTGGAGTTCAGCAACCACACAATCAAACATAGTGGTCTGTTAGATTATACGATGTTTGTGAAAAATGGATTCAATCTACAGAAACCACAGAGCTGAGTCCGATTGCCAGAAAACGGGAGTTGATCCAAAAACGGGGTGCGGTACCTATTTGTAGCACAACTCAATCGTGATAGCTTGAGTACCCACTAAAAAATAACGATATCTCAATGATAGTCAATGGAAAG
Organism: Paragonimus westermani; assembly: GCA_008508345.1. NCBI lineage: Eukaryota > Metazoa > Platyhelminthes > Trematoda > Plagiorchiida > Troglotrematidae > Paragonimus > Paragonimus westermani. Next base: position 160,852 of record QNGE01001106.1, on the reverse strand, counting down.
GGCAAGTCAATGGTTTCGGTCTTCATTGTTGAGACTGGTGTACAAGCAGTGGTACTCATCTGGGCCATGTCCTGTCCCGTTCAATTGTGCTGCTCCCTATACCGATCAGGGCCCAACAGCATCGCGCGTGCCCGCGTATCGACCGCACCGAATCACATCCAAGTGGAACGTTCAATCAACTGTGTGGGAGAGAGCTTTCGGGCCGGTGAATGTGTGGACGCACATGTGCAGGTCGGTGCAGTGAGCACCACTTAGACTAGACGGTTTGTCACGTGATGGGCCGCTTGAGAGGGCGAGATGACGGCTACAAAGCCACTGCTGTCAAGTCAGCAGTTCCGGACGTAAGGCTACAGCGTCTATTTGTGATTACACCTCAATCCATTTCACACGTCTTTCCGTTCCTGCAGATTATTTTAAACACTTGCACCATACCTGTTTCAAAGCCAACACTCAGTAAGAATGGTCATTGAAGAGCTCACTCAACCCCAATTTGAATGAGGTGACGCAGATGCAAATGGAACAAACAATCTTCATGATCCTGAGTATCACGAAAGTCTTCTGAAATTACTATCACGATGTGGTAGTTCCATGAAACCCATGCACGTAACGATTTTCATTGAAGAATCGCAGTAACCTGACTTAGACTGAATGGCGTGTAATGAACCCAGTTATACGAACTGTTAATGATACATCACGCTAGTTGCACATTTGTGTCTGAGGAGAATGTGCACGATGGCCCTACACCGTTATCAGTGTCTTGTGCTAGCAGTATTCACATCGTTTAAGTCTATGAGATAAGTTCACAAAGTCATTGTACAGCCCTAATTAGAATCCATATCCACAGTCAACAGCTCTGTTTATATTAGTGGTGATTCATCAACCAGTAAATCATTAATCGAGACAAACCAATAATCATTAACCAATCTTTGAAAAATTACTTGATCGGTTAAGTGAAATTAGTGGTTTCAAGCTAACTGAGGGACCATTGAAAGTGGGGTTATCGATCAGATTGAATGACATGATCGGGCGAGCCGGACACTATTCAGACGAAGTTGTGAATTGGCGTTTTAGATATGGCTGCTCATTGTACGATAACCGACACTGTGGTTTACATATTAGGCCCACAAACACGAGAGCCGGAGTGCAAGTTCCGGTGCAGAATAGTATATGTACTACCGATGAGCTCTAGTAAGACCGAAACTCGAGTCTATTACATCATTTCAAAGCGAGCGAACACAATGAATGCCAATCTGCTCGCGAAAGCTACCAGCAGATATGGGTGGTGTTCAATTTGCTGTTCTGCTTGAATGGCAACATTATTAGTCGAGAGCCATGAGTTTCAATTCCATCATTGTTGCACTCACACATCGTTCACCCCAAGACAATTAAGGCATCGCTTCCTTATTGTCGCTTATCTGATCCGTGTCGACTGACGTCTGAGTGATTAGCACTTGGTTGCCACGTCGATCACGTGATCATTGGCTAATATGATTACACTAACAAAACACGCATGTACACTCACGATCCGTCAATATCTGGATTTCAGACTAGCAGGCATGTGATGTTCATAGTCGTTCTACAGTAGTTCTTATCACGTAAGAATCAGGAACACCCATTTACGACTCAGGCTGTTGCTCCACAGCATCTTTTTCTTAAACGACAGGAACTATTTCCTGTTGTCAAACAGAAGTAACACAATAATCGTGTTGCGTGTGTTGTGTGTCACGAATGTAATTTTATCAAGCTGGATATTTTTTAAATAACACTTCACAGCCAGCACAACCCTGAATACCCGAATGCATGAACCTGTGATCGTGAAACAATCTAAGCAATGTCTTCGGTATCCGCACAGCCTATTCCGTATGCAAAACAAACAGGTAACGATACCATGATCATTATGATGCTCAGTGGTGAACTACGCTGACAGTGATCTATGGAGTTGAGTATCTTTTAATTAGCGGAGAGAACGTGTTCATATTCCGTCCAGCATCGTGCTGTAACAAACCCACTCGCTCGAGGTGTCGAATGAATTTCGACTGACTGACACTTGAATAGTAAAGCAATTGTTTGGACCAACCAACCATACGTTGTGTGTGGTTTACGATTACTCGGACACACTGAACTAGTGAGATGAAACAACGCGATCCGGACGTACAAATCTGTCTTTACAGATCAAGAATGCTCTCGTGTACTAAAGTAAGCCACACAAGCCCATGTTGATGCATACTGTGGACTGCAATTATTGGTAATCTGTGGCAATGTTAAGGCACTCGTCGATATGTTCGTTTGCAATCCTGAATAAGTACTAAAAAGAAGCTGAGGAAGCTCATGTGGTATTCACATTTTGTCGCTTGGTTTCACCTTATTAATGTGCTTGTAGAGTCCTGAATCGAAATGTCCGGATACAACGTGCATGTACTGTGCCCTGAGCTAGACAGCGCTTGTGTATGCCTTCTGTGGTTGTTACGAGTGACTTGATATCACAATTGTTGCGGAATACAGATTGAAGAATACACATCACGATTAACACAACACACAGTAAAGTCACTGCAAACAAAGTCATGAACAGGTACGACAAACAGCTGGCTATAATCACACACCTAGACACAGTGGAATGACCAAAATGTGAAACTCACTATCCAACTTTGTACCCAAATGTGTGGTCATAGGCCGTAGCCGTGATGAAGAGGCAGAAACACTGAGAGAAGGAAAATAAGGAATTGCATGTGAACACAAGAGCATAGTAAATGGCACACATACAATGATATTAGCAGCCATATAATTAACATCACAACTTCAGTATAGCAAAATAACTGAGAATTCAGTGTTTGGGTGTATAGGTTACAGTCAAGACTCATTGGGATTTTCAGTTCATGTTCGTTCGTATTTTCTTTTTCTGCAAAATCGCCATGCTGCCTTTCACTTTGGAGCCCTGTATCACCGGCCGTCTGCACAGTGCACATATTACAAAGTTGACGACAGTACCAGGGCGGTTCTGAACAGCCTAGCAATTTAGGAACTATGTATCAATCCACATGTTGATTAAACCCTTGTTAACAATTGGCTAAACCCGGTACAATTGAAAACTTCTGGCTGAGCTTACCGCCATAGCTCTTTAAGTGTACAAAGCAGCCTCCACGCTCAACGTTCATGCCATTCGAAATTACTCACAATCAACGGCGGCAAGCCGTTTCACATGTGCAGAGCAGATCCACGTTTGCGCCAATGTATGGTGAAGCATATTTCTAACCGGTTATTAACTGCAATGTCAAAAACGGTCTGTTGCCTGCGGTAAACTTGAACAGCCTGGTTCCATCAAATATCAAACACATCTTATCAACAAGTCACATGGTAGACCCGATCAAATAGTTCAATATGTTGTTGCGTAATTGTAACTCGAAATTTCCAGTGAACAAGTGTTAATCCAATAGTCGTATGGGTACAGAAAATGATGATACAATCATTCTTTGTGTTTTGAAACTGATTTAATCATCAGCGCGTGTAGGACCAAAATCATTTTGTTGTCCCGTCTACTTGCTGTAATCATGTGCAGCCTGCATAAAATTTGCCGGTTCCACGTTACCGATTGTGAAGAGTAGATCGGAATGATAACATTTAGAGACGAAACAGATAAAGAGGACGCAATGGTTTAAGTGTCTCACTTCAGACGATCTGGTCTAAGTTCGAACTAGATACGTGGATTCCGCGAAACAGTTAACAATAAAAAAATAAGGTGACGAAAGTCCTTCAACAAACTAATGAAGTTGATGAATAACGCACTGGGTGATTTGGCTGGAAAAGATTGCACCTTTATCATACAAGTAAGCGATGTTCGTTGAGAGATCAACAGTCCTAGATCGAGTGTACAAAGAGAGCAAAACTGGAGAAAACCACATCCAACCCAAGTACCTGTGCGTTAAAAGGGAACATCCCGACCCACAGTGCCATTAGTCTAATCAGACAAGCACGGAATCTTTAATACCAACTTTTAAACTTCAAACACAATATGTTATACGGTCGTGTGCCCAAAGACCTATTGGCGGGTTGAACTTTTATCAAACATACACAAACTGTGTGGCAAACTCAAATATCTCGCACGTTTGTCTTACCGCTTGCTTATACTGTTTATCATCGTTTTAGTGTTTCCGTAAAACTTGCTCACAGGCTTCCCTCTAGTTTCTCTCATGCACTTAGTGGATTTTTCGGCATAAACCTTAGAAACAAGAAAAAAAATATTCTGTACCCCTCTATGGGCGCACTTGCAACAAACGCGGCACGACGAATGGTATGGAGGGACGACTGGTCAGCAGGTAGTCACATAACGTTAAACTGAGCGCCATTGTAACAAGAAGTCACTACAACGGAAATGAACGATCCTAGAATACTTCCTATATATTTATTTATATATACCCTCGTAATAAGGAATAAAGTAACCAACCCAAACATTCACGTTCACCATGACGAAAGATACGAAATGAACTATAGTTCAACCAGTCTCGCGCCATCAAAGCTTGTTTAGCTGACGCAATCCTGTCGTAGGATAATCACCTGTCTATATCTCAGCTTTGGGCTTCAAAACTGCAGCGCACTTTAAACAAGCCAATAGTACTATTAGTTGTAGTGAATTGATCGCAATAACGGATACTTCTTCATTCTCACAGCTTTCCCCATAAGAGAGCCCGACCGTATAGGTTCTTCGGTTACGCTGTTGTTGAAAGTTTCACTTATAGCGATCCTCATCCAGGAGACCCTCAAGTGAAACCACACCTGATCTAAAAACAATTAGACCAGGTACGAGGGATTTTGCGCCGTGGAACTTCACTGAAGAAGCTCGGCTCGAATACCCATAGATGAAACCCTTTTTGGAGGATGAAATGAGTCAATTCTCCTCAGGAAGAAGCAGTGCGCCAGCTTTCTTACACACTGACCACAGAACAGACTACGAAAGCTGGCTTATGGGTTATTCCGCAGTAAGGTTCCCCCCGAAACATACTAATATCAACTCCAAACACTGGGACGATTGACTGATGATAATCAGGAATGACTTTTTGCGAGTGCGCGTTCGCGTAGAATATCAGAGATATTGTTTTCGAATCTCAGTATCGCTGAGTAGCTGCAATCTGAACTAAAGACACACTCACGAAAAGAAGCAAATAACGCTTGGATAATTTTTTGGAGCCTTTAAAACACTGAACTGACGAAAGAAAAATCCACGAAATACGGTTTGCCTCACACTGCCTCTCTAAACCTAATCTTGAGGTTAAGTAAAGCAGCGGTTATAATGGTGTATTAGTACTCGAGAGTCCCTGGGTTCAAATACTACCAGATAGTTTTAATCTAAACGTGGGTGGTCTGATAGTATCTCGGCAAGCACGTAATAATGCTGCTGTACGGCAATAAACTCTGGGCGTTTTAGCACCGATTGGTTTACTGTTTTCCTTTATTCTGGTCTAGAGTTGTGGTCAGAATAGTATGGACTAACTTGAAGGAGGATCCCTCATTATCATATGATGATTGTGTAAGCTTCAAGCAAGGATCACTCTGTAGTACACCTGCTCATGATAACTTCACAGTGGTCAGTAACACAACATTACGCAATGTCCCGCTGACATCGACTAGGTTTCAGGTTATTAGAATATCATCCTTCCAGAGAGGAAATACCCCTCCGCAGAAACATTTATGAGCTCACACGAAGGTGCTTCCAGTTAGGGGGATGCTTTGATCTCTAACGGCACTAGGTAACATTGGCACATACTCAGCGTGAGTTATTTAATTCGTCCCATGGTTCTACCACCAGTTTTCCGAAATAACCACAATCCAGTCTAGCCGAATCAGTGATCTGATTGAAATCAATTACTCTACGGAATTAGGTTGCGCGAAATACACGAAGTACCAGAATGCAAAACCAAAACGCACATATGCGTTGTAAATTGAAACCACTCAAGACGGTATGACGATATGCATGGGCTAAGTAAACATACAACGAGTCCAAACAACTTAGTTTGTGTAAACGAAAATGTGGTAGATTGGCGAAGTGCTACACAAGTTGAGCCGAACATAATTATGGAGTTATTTTACACCAGCTTTGAGCACGTCGCACACTCACGCCAGGGATCCGCCTTCAGTAGACATATCGCTATCACGGCGCTCCGAAGACAAATCCGATAAATCCACTTCCTGAGTGAAGATTAGTTCTGGCCGGAGTTTTAGACTTTCCGTCTGACTACCAGAGTCAATAGCGTGTAATGCGGCCGCAGACCATGTGCTCGTGGGAATGGAGGTGAATCGCGGTCGATGTACAGGCATGGCAATGTCCGAAGGACGATCAGACGAGGGACCGGGCTCCTCGGCCGTTTCCAAATCCATATCCGACGGAGGTGGGGGGAGATCAGACGCCGCATTTAGTAATTCAGCCACCAGCGGCTGAACATCACCTGGAGACGAAGGACGAAAAATTCTCATGTGACGCATAACGTAGACAAAAGTATCGCACTTCCAGCAGCCAAGGCCAAATGGCCACTGCATTGAGGATCATGCGGTGTTTGGATATAATTTGTTGGAAGAGTACATGGTTATGAAGATGGAATTAAAAAGGCATCAGCACCAAGCCCGCTATTCGTCAGTGTTTTCATGACAAAGCGTAGAATGACTGATGATAAGAATCTTTTTGAAGTTGTATTCCTCACAGGCGTTACGGTGGTGGTACCATCGACGTAGTCGAAAAAGCAATGAATCCGTGCCAAACACAGAGTTCAAATCTACCCAAAGCCACTTCGTTCGGAAGCCTGAGTTTCAAGTGGGTTGTACAATCACGTGTTTGACGTCCACATAACACAAACTACGTGGGGATAACACATAGGTTGATTAATATGTCTACTTTGTTATGAAGCAAAAATAAAGAACCTCATCCACTATCTGAATAAGAAAGCTACAAAGACCTAGACCAAATGCAGTCGGTGAAAAACAGACATGATTATCGAAGATGTCCACTCTCACGTCTAAGTACACGGACATCGTGACTGATCAGGAAGAAGCGACGCACATTCAACACCAGAGCAGTCTCGGTTGAAACTCGCCAATGCTCAAAGATGGCGCTCCAGCCGACTCCATTACTAGGGCAATTAAAAATATTATGGAAAGAACGTATTTTGTCTTACAGTGCACTACACGTTAAAAAGTGCTCCATCTTTCCATCATAACATAACAGGCAATCGTAGCTGGCGTTACTCGTTCCACGGGCACTTCGATAACAATGTTTTGCTAACGGCGATGCACCTTCTTATTTTAAACTTGCAATACTCGATCGTGTCTGTGTGCTTTTCAACATGATGAAGTAACTCCTGTGTAGGTCACAGTAGCTTCCTTCCTCACATGTACAGCGTCATAATAATGATATCTATCACATCACTATAGTCAGAAAACGCTACGAAACTTCGATTATCCATTTCTTAACGTATACACTCAACTCACGCAGATACCTTATATCCAAAATCGGTGAGATGTGCCTATAGATGAATAGTGGAGGGATGGACAATAAAGTCTAGAGTACCCACGGTTGCGCTTGACTGATCATGGGGCGCTACTTGAGTCTCACATGATCAATTAGTTCTTATTCCACTCCAATCTGTCATGGAGATGCAACTTCGTAAACAGCGGTGGTATTGATCTATGGTACAGTATATCAAATGTGTCTCTACGAGTAAAAATCAACGTGCCCACTTAAACTGCCTTCTTTTTATCCACGCCAAATTCATTATTCCCGTGGAGCAGGCTATACAGATCGTACAACACGTTGTTTACCCGAACGCATCCAAATGTATCATATGAAGTGAGTAAATCGCAAGCTGATAATATTTTCTATTATCTCCCGTTTGGTGGTAATCAACCACTTCATCGACATCTTCGAGTTCACCAAGTTCTTACAGTTGCTCGCAAAGGTATCAAAGGCGGTCTCCCAATCAGAGCTGGAGTGACAGTCATCTCTCCGATGATTTCGATGGCTTGTAGACAAAATGAATCCTCCACTGTTGACATCTGTCGAAATACCTGACACACATGACGAGACCATCTGTAACAGGCAGCTTTCCTCAGAATACTGACGCACTCCTCTCTTCACACTTATTTGGCGCAACTGTATGTTATTTTTATTCATGTTGAACTCAGTAACCAGCAGCAACTTGTAACAAACCTCAGGATGAATAAATCACGAGGAGCATGGTTGCTACACCGCCTTCTATTAAACAAAGGAAACACTTAGACTCAAAATAACAGCGTACCTTCTACACGGCCGGGTACATGTCCGGTATCATCCACATCCAGACTGGTAGTTGTGGCGATTTGCAGAGCAGAATCATTGGGCACACGACCGCCAATGAGCTCTAGCTCAGAAGTGCAAGCTGAAGTCAAATCCTCCACTGAGTCCGTAGGAATGGAGCACCCACTTTCAAGACCCAAATCCGGAGAGAAGATCCAAGCGTGATATTTTATCACGATTTCTACCAGCTGGTAGGACAAACATGAGGAAGGGAGGAACGATGAACAGAAACACAAGAACTGTGCAACTGACCTCACATTGGATATGACTATGAGGTCAGTGGCGTAGCAATCAACATAGTTGTCTCATAAAAGCGTGTCTGGGGTTCTAATCCTCACTGTGGTAAAGATGAAACTCGAGTATAATACTTCTTTTTCAATTGGGACGATTGAAAAGCATATGGAAGTGCGAAGAGTGCGACCAACTGTGAGTGAGGTAGAACTTATATTAACCGAAATCTCTGCTGTTCCTCAGTAATGAAAATATGGTAACCGGTTCGCGGATACTATTGAATAAGTTAGAACTCGTGAAATGTAACTCTGACTATTAAAAATATACATAACCACACGAAGTGGAAATATGGAAACTCTAACCTCCACTATACTTCACCAACACATGCAACGAAGCGGACATCAGTGAAGAAGAGGCAAGGTTCTACTCAGAACACAGTGGTCTCAGTATGCTGAAGTTTGGAGCAGTGTCACAAATGCACCGTCCAACGATTGCCGTCCTTCTAGACTACAGAGTTGTTGGCGGACTTTTAGAACTTCTTGAACGCGAGGGTGTACATATGAAACAGATGAATATGCTACTCTCATGCTTCGGTTCAAGGCAAAACCCACGAAAAACTACATAGCAGATTCAGCACAAAGAACAGCGAACGTCGAGGTTGATCGTATTTCTCATTTTGTCTCAAGTTTATCACAGACAAAATATTGGGGGATTTTTCATGACATGGATCTTCTAATTAGTAAAAGACTGACGGATCTTTACTATGCAGGAGACGACCTGTTGCACTCTGCTAAATACTCAGAAATATGCTCCAAAGCCTCATAGTGTGAGTTGTCTCTGCAAAATCATTGCGATCAGGTAGACTTAACCTTGGACTATTAGATTACAGAGGTTGATCCATTCATGCTCTTGTAAAGCAGCATCAACAGCGGGGTGCATGTAGGTAGTGACTCACATCTCCAAAGCTAGGCAGTCATCGTCAACTTGGGTAGACTGTGGTGTGCCTATATAAAGTGATCATAAAAACGATTCAACTCAGCGGTTACTAGACAGTATTTCTATAAGTTGATGACAGCAAGACTGATTCAACATTCAACTGCCGCTGGTTGTGCTCAACTGCGCTTACTGGGTGGTACCGACGGGAGCAGAACAGTGACAGTAGGAAGCGGGTATGTGAAAGCCAGAGATAAACCAGCTCCCTCGCTCAGTTTTACATGTTTGAAAGTACCAGGAATGTCATTCAATCGTCTATCAAATCGAACACGATGACAATACTGCAGACGAATAGTGTAGGAATCGTAGTGGATAAACGAAGTAGTGAAAAATTGAAGACAACAGCAAAACGTTGGTCACTGAAAGTCGCATCAGGCACACAGATTGTTCCCTCCGTGACGCATGCGGTCAGTGTCCGGAGGCGGCAATGGACCAGCCGGGTTCAGTGTCGCGAGTGTTATATGACACTGAGTTGTCTGCGTGCCTAAAAAACGGCGAGGAAGTTGCGTCTTATGCTCACCTGTAACTTGGCTGTTTAGTTGTTATACGTGGGTAGTTTCATGTATGTTAGTTGGATTTGGGAATGAGGATTTTTTAACAACTGAATCATGCATTCACGGCTACTTATTTAAAAACTAAGGCCAGTTCTTCTAATGAGTGTATGCAGTAAAAACCAGTTTCAATCAATGAAGGTAACGAAAATGATAATGACAAACATTAGAACTCAATTGAAGAGGCGTCATTCAAAAATGATCCCCGATTCACGGAAATGATTGGAAACAAACAAAAGCTCGAACTCTAAGAATACAATCCATGGTTGCGTCTTAAACATAGCTCAAAATGAGCACTTCTGTGAGAGCATATTGTGAATAGTCATGTTTGTGTGAGAACATATACTTAACATTTTGAAGAGCAGCTTCCTAAAAACGATCCAAAGGAAGAGATTAACTGTAGTCTCTCTTACCTATGGAAAAAAATTGAACATATTTCCCTTCGAGGAATGGACATGGGTTAATAAATAAAGTCATCAAAAAAATGAAGCTTCTGGACAAAGACGTTCGGTTGTCGCTGACAGGAAGGGTATATAACGCACGTGTGCGTTCCATTTTGCTGTATGGTTCGGAAACGTGGCCTGTTCACAATGAAGATATCAACAGGCTTGCTGTGTTTCACCATTGTTGTCTCCGCCAATTGGCCCACATTANGGCCCAAGCCACAGTACCTTTGGTCAGGCTCATGGCTGTTGTGATGATGCTGATGATGACAACAGGTAACTGACTACGTCAATGAACCATACTTCTCTCCACCATTACAGACAGTAAGGATTCAGTGCTTCTCGCTGATACATAGCTACCATAAAACCACCAAGTAAAAAGCAAACCCTATGCAGAAGAAAGAAGAAAAAACACGCGGACGGAAAGAGATCTGACCAATAAAAACAGCTGCGTCCAAATTCAAAAAGTCCATATGCCTACACCACGCAAACAAATAACCGAGTTGTAGGTGGACATAAGGCTTTATCAGCAAGACAGCCTCCTTATGACATTCAATGCCCCGCGTAAGTAAGTTGACTAATTTCACAAACAACTCGCCTAAACGACGACAACCATTCCAGTGAACCCGAATAACTGTCATCCCACATAACAAATCCAACCACCAACCCAGTAGGTCACGAGGCACTCAATCCTGGAGATGAACCGGACTTATGATCGCCGAACCCATGATAAACGACCTCATCTTACTGCGCCAGATCATCATCCGTCCACCTCGCACCTCAGGCCGGTCAAACGCAGTATCGACAAAGAATGCCCGGTGTGGCAGACGACTAGACAGCATCCGTAGTACATGGACTAGCCACCCAAGTCTCTCCAGATGTAAGGACTAAACAAAAGTACTCGCTTGACAGTCACTACCAAACACCCACCTGCTAACATCTTCATTGCCCACTCCACGGTGCAACCCGATCAAACGAACAACCAAACGCGGACAACGTCGGTCAAATACCTGAAGACCGTTCACGTATTCTACCCCGAATCGACCATGTTCCCCTGTCGTATGATAACACACCACCCACTGACACCTTATGTACACGACCATTAGCATCAGAAACATGTCTCTCTGTCGCGAGAGCTGTCCCAAATTAGCCAATACCGCTCCAGCCCAAGAGATATGCCCTTCCACCTCACTCCACACATTATCGACCAACACCACCGATGCACCTTCCCAGGTACACAAACCGATCAACAACCTCCATAATCCCATTATGTAACAGCCTTGCAGAAATGGTTTGCATTCCAGGGCTGCAAACACTATTCCGAAGTATATAGCCATAGGCGAAATAACGTTTATTATTGTTTTCCCTGCTTGAAAATGATCAAACAATGACACCTCGTCGTCAGCATGATCAGAATCAGTCTGCATTCCACCAGGTCGAAAGTCCACGCCGACATCTTTGGAGTGCCACAGACAGTTCTCCATTACTTCGTCCATCAAAAATCTGTTGGACAGTTCGCCGTAAACCCCAACCTGAACTAAATTATGAGAATGAAACGCATACTTGGTCAATACATCTCTGTGTTTAAACGACTCTAAAAGTATAGAACAATCCACCGAATCAAACGCACCTCTATCATCGAGAAATACGGCAACTGTTGGCCGGCGGTACACACGATGCTGCTTCACAATTTGACGAAGAGTAAAAATGTGATCGATACATCTCCGCCAGGGCAAAACCCTACCTGTTCTTCCCTAACATTTGCTTCCAGAGCTGCAATGAACCGATGAAGTATAATGGATGCCAGAATTCCAGTAACGACTGGCGTCCAGCTAATTCCCCCTACCGTTTCTGCAAGAGGCACGGTCTCATTTCTCCAATATGGAAACTACTGCTGAGTGACCTCTGCACACACGGATGGTCCCCGTCGTCCACACAAGTTGCAACAAATAAGTCAAGGTTTCTGCTATCGCCCCCTCCCAACTGTCTTGAAAAGTGACGGCACAAAATCATCTGGACCAGCAGCCCTATCACGCTTGAGGATATAAATCGAATTTCAGGCCTCAGTCTTAGTGAGTGGCTCTAAATCTACCAACTAGCGTGCTACATTACAAGTCTGTGGAGGCAACACAGTAGAGGTAGGAGACCAACTAAACTGACCCACAGTGTTCCGCCCAACATCCTAATCTTTGGGACTAACTATGGGTGAGTGTGCCATCTGCCTCGCTAATAGTTTCAATGACAGACGGTCGCGTGGGACCAGTGGCATGGATCAGCTTGAACGGTCTGCCGGTGTTCCCTGAAGCAAAGACAACTTCCATTTTCTTAATCTTCCCCACCATTCAAGCCTCGAGACCGGTGATCAGGCTACGCTTCAGCTTCCTATGGATATCGCTCCTAAACTTATCATATGAACCGTCAGGAGGAATGTTGCGTCTGATATCTAACAACTCCAGAGATTTTGCTGAAGTCCAATGTTTGTTTACCCAACGAACCACCGTGCCGTACGCCACCGTACCTGCGTCATGAATGGTTTGCTAGATTTCGACTCAACAGTCATGAAGATCTTTGGTGATAGAACTTTTAAGTCTGCTTTCTAAGCTAGTTTGATACCTATGTTTTGCTGAAGGCACGGCTGGTTTCTTAAAAGCCAGTCGTTGTTGTCGGTGGAGTCGTTGCCCAGCAAAAGTGAATCTGAAATAGCAACGTACTAACGCATGATGTGAAACCACGTATGCGTCCTATTAAAAACGACAGTTCTGAATGGAACCTCGCAACCAACAATCAACATTTCTGGTCGCTCTGAAACTAGGCCTGAATCGGAGAAGGGGAGGCGCGATGTCTGAAACTAGTGCTGACTAAAAAGAGCTTATGCTCAGCACACAGCTGCAACAGTCGCCCTCCATTGTTCGAGCGATTTGATGCAATCCCAAACCTGCCACCGGCCTCGCCAAAGTGTCTGATCTGGGCGTTCGTATATCCGACCAGAGCGACTGTCAGAACCATGTGTCGACCGAAGGACAGCGGACAGATCCGAGTAAAAGGTGTCCTTGACGTCGACGTCACTACAGTGAGTTGGAGTGTAAGCGGACACAACGAAAAGATTTCCGAAAGTTTTGCGTCCAGAGCTGGTCTTAACTGAACTTACCAAGCGGAGGGCGTAAAGTCTACTATTAACAGGAATCCAATTTACGAATGCGGCTGCAGCCGTCGCGCTGAGGACTACACCTACTTCAGCCCGACCGGTAACGGCGGCCGGGGAGTCACCTGAAGTGTGTAACCAGTAAAGAACGAGAAAACCGAATGCAACATCCGTCTGGAATTCCTCTTTATTTACAGCCTACTGCCCTTTTTGCTAATAGTATGATTGATGAAATAATTATGTGCGCATCAAGGTCGCTTGGCCGCCATATCGAATTTAGGCATTTTCTGTTTGTGCTCGACCACAGACGGTCGAAAACTCTCCTGGGACGTACCATTTCGAACGTAGGTAACATTTCATATTGATTTCATTGACATCCGTATATTTCTTACCATAGAAACATTACCGAGCTGTTTGCGGTCGTTTTCTGTTTGATTTGACCTCGAGGTGTAAAGTTCTAGTGGTACCCAGCTGCCCTCTGAAGTAAAACGTAGAGCAGACTCTACACCGAGGTTAACTTCTACAAAACGCGGTCAAAAAATACTTATATTAATCGAGCCTATCCGTTCGTTGAGTTGTGATGAAACGTCAGTCCCACGATTCTACATGTCACGGAAACCGTACAACTGAAACAATGACGCCTAAGGTTATGTGTACTCAAGGTTTCTTATTAGTTCATCCTAGCCGCAGTCCTGTGGCCTCCGTTCTGCAGTCTGTCCAGCCTTAGTTGAAATGCCCCATAGTTTACATATTGAGACCGTTTCTTTTAAAGCGATTACACAGACAAGAGCGGCTTGTGATAGGAATGACAGCAACTTTATGTAAATACAATAGTACCATTTAGAGAACTGGCAAAACAAATCGCTGAAGTAGGTGGCGAACGATGACAAAGTTATTTACACCAATGTTCGGCTAAAAGTAGCATCATAATGGAGTGAGAAGATAAGTGAGAAACAGTTTTTTGTGTACTATATCCCTCGAGCACATTTCACTGCACCTCATTAAGTACATACTGCACTCTGTGGGTTTATATAAAAGGTTCGACAAACAATGTGAAACTGAACAGTGAAATCAGCAACTACATTTACATACGCACATTCACATACATCGATGCACATCAGTAACCAGAGCAATCTGGTACTGATGCGTAAGCCTTTGCGTACGCAGAGAAGTGGTTATCAATTGTTAATTGTTACTGCCTTTGCGAACTGGAGAAACCTCCGATTTTTAGTTGCGTAACATATCCGAAAGGCTTTCTCCAGGTAACATTGGGACCGACGTGTCAACAAGTGTCGAGTAATCGATGACGCCGGTTCCATGTGAATTGTAACAGTCTGACTTGATTACTGATGAGTAGTCGGGGATTTGGTTTATTTTCAAGTTGACCATCACTCACATTTGATCGCAGTGTTCGCATTCAGATAGACTTTCCAGCCAGCCCCTGACTTGAGTCCGACATTTTGACACCCATGAGCTTTTTGCGAACCCGATCTGGAATGTACCTGTTGACACGATTACGTAATTCCCGCTCCGTCCTGCCTATGTATGTGACCCGGCACTCACATGAGAATTCATAAATGACTCAAGATTTAGCATTAAGCGGTGTTTTCATTGGTGGTGTTGGGATTCGGGCGGTGGTGAACGGCATGACGAATTGGGCTATATAGAACACGCACCCCTTAGCCACTATGAGACGGGTTTTCAATAGAGTAATGTCATCACTCTTGTAAGGCAAACGGAGGCAGATATTCACTTTGGGAGCTGCTGAAGACATCACGATAGCCAGCTTTTGTTTGCTGAACCTTTGCACAAATGTCAATGGATAACCAATTTCTTTGACTGTGGTTCTCAACAACAACATCTCTATGGCCAGTGATTTTCCCGAACAGATTCGTCTTACGCGACAGAACAAAGTTTACGCTTGTGCTAGTTAAATTTCTTCTGATCATAACGCCAGCTATCAATCCCACAAATCGCGTGTTTGAATCACGGTTTGAAGAGCCTTAAAGTATTTAGACTCTGTATGTGACTTGGCCTAAGAGGCGAACAGTTCGTAGGTCAAGGGTTGTTTGGGAGCCCACGGAGAGACAATGAATGCATGCAATCTGCAGTACCGGCGTAAACCGAATTTATATGTTTTATACCCGCTCGCATCATCCTAAGCTAACAGAGATAAACAGATTGTGTGAGTCAATCCCGAATTCTTTCAACTGACAAGATAATATTTGCGCACCATTGTTAAGTCGTCCGGTTTTTATTCCACTAAAAAATGAGATGGACTTCAATCTGTGAAGACGTTTGCCTGAACAAACAATATGATTCCAACGTACTTGTGACACCTTCCAAAAACCGGATGAAAGCATGCGGATGATTTGAAAACCAGCCACAACAAAACCATAGGTCCATCTTGATAGAACTTTCATCATAAGAAGTTATCATGGAATATTCTTTCAGATTCTGTGGAAGATCTATGTGTACCAATTCAATGTGCTACCGACAAGGAAATCGGACACGGTTTGGTTTGGTTTGTATCATGCTATTCTCGTCTCAAGACAGTAGACAACTCAGTCGTGTAGCCATACAGGACAATATCTATGTACACTTTCTGTGCAACTATGCTCTAGATGTTAGTGGTTGGCTTCAGATAGGTACTAAAAACCGACCAGTTCACCACAGCAGCGAAATCTTTTGGTATTACGTAAGTACGGAGGTACCATCTCATGAGAAAATGGCTCTTGATGACACACGTAAGATGACAATTTACAACAAAAAAAGCCTCTCGAAAATGCTGACATGAGGATCATAATTCTGGGTGACATCCAATATTGCAATTCTGCCCAGGCCTATGACAGGGGAATGCCTGGTAAACCGTCAGTGACCTTTAGTCATTGAGCTCTACAACAATACACGTCACTTCCTTTCACAGAACACACCGGTACCGTCTCCACACAATAAGACCGTCCACATTAGGTTTGCAGCCGTCACTAAACATCGCCCAGTTCATTTGTCGTACTAGACGTCAATTAATACACTCCGTTCTTGTTCCGTTTGGACAAACTGTATAGCCGTTTCGTTCTACTGTTAGTTAACCACGGAACTAGGAAAAATGCACTTTGGCCTCCCAGATCTCTTGTAGGCTAAAATCCGTTTATTTGAAAAGACTTTCAAATTAATTCGTGTTTGTAGCTTTCGCTAAGTAACTACGACGATAGCTCGTACGTGTTGCATCATCGATTCAACAGAGCAGATCTAAAATGTTATCGAGAGTACTTTCACAGATGACATGAGCTGGTAGCATAGTGTTAAGTTCCGCAACTCTAAGGTGGATCACATAACACGTGTGCCGTGTTAAAGGGTATGTGGTTGGTGACAACGTGAGACACCGTTCTCGCATATTCGTCGATTAGTTGGGACAGAATAAAATGCGCTCAAAAGATTTTCAATGTGACGACTACGATGGTGCCAGTAGGATGGACAATAAAAGTGGACAAATTATGACTTGAAAATCCGGAATTAACTGCGAAGTTTCGAGTGCTTGTAAAACTGTTTCGTAGAATGTATATATGCGAAAATCTGCAACATTTACAACTTAGATCAAAGTGTTTGTGCAAATAATAATTTAACAGATCGATGTGAGCTATCAGAACAATAAAAAATGATGACTGTTTTATACTCACGTTTTATTTGGATTCCTTGGCATGATATTCGATTAGACTCGTCTTTAATGAACAAACTTACTACTTACTGAGTTTTAAATAGTTAATAATGACCGCAAAAAACCATCACAGATATATACATATATATGCCGCGCACTATGGATGTATATCGCAGGTGGCACTGAAAAAGCGAAGCTAATGCTAGGCAAAGGTAAAAGTGATTATCTTATCAGTAGGTTGATTTACTTCGTGTGCGCAAATGATCAAGTGACAAGCACTTTGTAGAAATGTTCATCCAACTGGGTCGATATGAATGAAACAGAGACAGCGGAAATAGCTGAATGAAGTATGAGAATAATTTGGTAAAATTTGACACGTTTGTCTACCTAACTGATGTGAACTGGAGTATGTTCAGAAGTAGCTCACCAATATCTTGTATTTTGAATCGCTCATCAATAATTCCGGACTATCCTCGTAAGGTTGGACCAGATTGGGGGCAAAAACCAGAGCCAAATTGTAAGAAGTCATTTTGTTGACTGCTTCGCGTGCACAAACGCGAGCCAAATGAGTGGCCAGATAGCGTAGAGTAGCTCGGTGTGCTCGATATTCCGGATGGTGCGGATAACATTCCATGATGCCGAGAAGACGCTGGATGGACAATAAACGCTTCTCTCGTTGTGGAATACGACAGGCCGCAAGGAAATCCGCGTACATCACTGGGACGAGACGGAACAGTTGGGTTTCAAAACATCATATAATCTAGACTTACCAAGAACCCTTTAGAATCCTGTTTAAATGACTTCAAATAAACAGTATGCAGTGCAATGGAAAAGAAATGAACTTAGTGCTGCTTAATGTGTTCACGAAAGGTGCTAGTGCTATTTCATTGGTGAAAAAGCAAGTTGGTAAAACTGGCAAAAAACTCCCAGTTGCTTATGATCAGGGAAACCAGTAGACAAGTGAAAAGTTAAACATTCTATCGTACATTTGGAATTTAGATAGTCTTTTCATCTGGCTAATGATAAGGTTCATGGGTGGTGTTTAAATTTACCCGAAAGTTTCACTCTGACAATCGTATATGCAAGAAGTGTGTTGTGGGGTGCCCCATTACATTACTGCACAAGTTCAAAGACAGACCGAATGCCAATTCTGTACCATGAAGCAAACACAACCAGTCAAAAGAACCGATGGACGAGAGAATCGATAAGACGTTGAACATGAACAAAGACAAAAAATTCCATCAGTTCTATGACATACGCGATTAAGACACTTCCATTGCTTTTGAGGATTTTTTTAGAAGAAGGTATGAATAGCAACGGGCACGCACAACCAAGACAAACGTCACAACACTCCGTCATACGAATTGCAAATATATTCAATAACCCCAGAGTAGGTACGATTGAGCTTTCACATCTGAAAGCCCGAACACAGTTGTTTACAAGTAAGCTCAGGCTGTACGATCGTCCCGATTAAAGACACGGAAACTGCCTTGTTAACTCTAAGTGATAATTCTCTGAGCAAAAGTTGTTTTCAAGTTTTAAACCATCGAATTTACTAGTCCCATTGAGGTAACCACGATACATGTTGGTTATCGACACTATAAACTGCGTTGATTATGACAACTAAAATTGCAGTGTAGAGTGAGTTCCAGCCCAAAGAAGCGGTTGTTCTCCTGAACAGATACTTGTACGATAAGCTACAAATTCTCCTAAGTCAAACATTTAGGAAGGTTTTAGACGCGCTCATATCACGTTTTGGGCATCCAAAGAAGACAGAGGTACTTCACAAACACGAGCTGATCACAAAGGTCATCGAGCTCCAACCTCAGGAGTTCTACTCACAGGATCGAGCTAGACCATACAGTTAAAAACGAACACGGTTTCGTGAGGGCTACACTAGAACTAAGGTGGGTGATGAACTGGCTGACAACGGGAAGAAATGATATTGCCGCTGAAATGCCAAGGATCGAGCACGTCGTTCTTGTACCGTCTCTTATTCGTCGTACAAAGTCTGACCGTAATGTACCTATAAGGTAGACAATGTTAGGCGATGAAGATCGCAAATGTCAAAGTATCAAATATTTCACTGCTCTCTACAGAGGTCCGCATGGCGATTTGGGATACAGCCATAGCCTCGTTGTACTTCCTATGAATCCGAACTCCGTTTCCTCCATTACCAATGGTTCATGTAGACTGACGCAGAATATTTCGACGTTAATTGCTCGCCCCCCCCTTATATATGTTTTCGATAGTGACTATTACCATTACGTTTATTCTCATCAGTTGCAAACGTAAAACGTATCATTTACATAGATCATACAGATAAGAACAAACAGAGACCAGACACGCCAACAAGCACACCAAGTATTGTGTAATCATGGCCATGGCAACCGGATGGGCTAACTCAATCACTTTCATGTACATAACGTCGGCTTGTATGTCCGGATAAGCACCGCTTCGCAGAAAGCCAGTAACCTTGGATCTCGATTGCGCAACAGCATCTCGAATGGGCTAAATGGGTCGAAGTGGCGACCTGTTGTCATCAGACGTTTAGCGGTCGATGACGTTGGATTCCGAGCTGTCAGTTCAAGTTGAGGGTGATGTGTCATGAGCTGTTTCAACCGTTTTGGGATGTGTTCGGTGACTCGCTGTGATAATTGTCAACCTGTTCTGTTTAATGTACATGTCACTGCAACTGTAACTTAAATGGTACACAACATAAAGGATAGAAGAGTTTGACGAACTAGTTTCGCGATTGCGCAGAACTGGTCGTCTGATGGTTTGAACTGGACGCGACTGTGCAGCCGCATACATTCGAGCTAGAGCAGACTTCAGTTCGTACTTATGTCATTGGCTAGATGGTCACATAAACCAAGTTATTGGACAAACAGATATCACTGCGGTTCAACAAGGCGTGTGTCAGACGAGTATAGAACCCCGAATACTGACATTCCAACCGAGTTTGTTCAACAAATACACTAGCTCGCGTTCGTAGACCCCAAGCGATAAAAAGGTAGACCCTCATTTCCACCCGTAGCACGGGAGACTGCATGTTCTCCTAACACCAATCGCTTGCAGGCCGGCATGAGGGTCAGAACAAGGCATCGGCATACTGCACGTTCAAATATTACTTGCCTAATAGTACCCTGCATCATCATAAAATCACCATAAAATTCCGATGACTAATGACGTCAGCTCGTCCGCACCACGCTATTCGGAATGGGGGAGGTGACATTATGGATAGGTGACGACGCGTTATGTGTTACCGACCCGATCGCTGTCTTGCCACAGCTATGCATGCACGTTAGTTCGAACTTAACAATTTGACCAGTCATGCAATTAATTGGGTATGTCGTCTTCCACGTGGATGTGACTGAGGCCCGCGCTTGTTGTAGTCGCTGTAATACACGAGTTGTCTTGTTTACCGCGCTTAGATTTGTGGATCGCAAACAGCATCAGCCGTCTTCAACTAACCCTAGCGTCTTGATATTGTATGGATTCAACAGGAGTACCAAATGGGATCATACCTATAGTCAAACTTCCATTCCTCATCATACCATTTTCGATGCAAAGGTACAGTGTGTACTTGTGCACAACATTCACTTTTTGTTACCAATCTATCTTTCATAGTTTTCTGATCCCGGGGATTTAAAGCCACAGTGTCAAACAAAGTATCTCCATCCTGTGAGAAGCTTACATGACCGTCCTTCTGAGTACACTTCACTGCGGTCATATGCTGATCCGTCGCGGCATGATAGACATACTTTATGACATAGTAGAGCCAGTAGTTTGTGTCCTTCATCGTCTGGCACTGATTGGTATCCGCGAGATGACACCATATCAAACCAGCAGTTTTGTGATCGACCAGGTGGGCAAGTTGGATGTCACTGTTTCGATGGACAGCCACAGGAATGCATTATCGGGCGACAATGAGAACCGTCGCCTATTGAGTGAACAAATGAAAGCACCGGATTGCCAATTTTTTAGAACGCCCCAACTACCTTAATGAGGTGGACATCGTGTTAGTGTCTAACCACAGACATGAGCCCTGAAGAACCCGGTAGACAAAGACGAAGTAATATAGAAGCGGCTGAGTGACAGTTAGTACGGTTAGTTACAGCGACGTCTGGCTTGGGGTTACCACCGAAAATTTGGACCGTGACTGAAAGGGCTCATGTTAAAAGAAGGGCGCAGAAAGCAGCGATTTTGTGGGTCATGCAACGCGATGCCGGGAGCCTGTGACGGTGGGTAAGAGTGGTCTGTATTGAATAGTACCAGTCTGAGATCGACATGGAATTAATTTTACAAGGGCAATATAATACCCCCACGTCTTCCGGAGAACAAAGACCTTTTCGACTACAAAAGGGGTTTCAAATTTGCTTTCGTCAGCATACTCCTGATATGTTGGCTCTAGCGAACACATTTGGAATCGGTTAACTCGAACCTTTGATCGACTGTAACAATTTTAGACACCCCAGTTGACACAGTCATCGATACACCGAATAAAGTATCCCAATTTCACACCGAAGACCTTGTGTACACGAAAGGAAGAATGAAAACCGCTATCTACGCGGAAGGGACAGTGATCAGATGTTAAACGGTGGACGTGAGACGCACTTCTCAGAGCAACAAGTAATGACCGATGAAATTATGTCATTTGATTTGGGCATGCTCATTGGGAGTGGCAGTTCTTCTGTCTGGCTGTATTTAGTGGAAGAGTACTGCAACGACACACTGGAAGACGTTTCATCTAAACTGATGCACTCATTGAAAACTTATGCTAGGTCGGTCACCCAATATTCGGAAAGTGTGTGTGTGCTCGACGACCGTAATCCTCATAGTTCAAAATGATTTTCATCCTAATCGGGAGTAGATCAAACAAGCCACAATAGAGGACGGGTTCTCAACCCCACGTAAAGTCACCAAATTTATGGTTTACCTCTCAATAATTACCTGATTGTCCACAAATCAGCAAACCCCTTGCTAATCACTTCGTCATATCAAGTTGTATCACAAATGGCCCAGACATCACGTATAATGTAGCGTCGCCAGCCCATTGCCTACCGAAACGGCATGTGCGAGTATTTTACTTCAGCCCCTTAACAAGAAAACAACTCTCCGGCCTTCACCATCGCAGAGGAAAACGTCAAGCTGTTTGTGGTACATACCTATCTATACGCGGTAAGGTACCCGCTCTCAAAAGGGTAAATCACATTTGCCTCCGAGTCGTACTCTGGTAACTGTTTGCATGAAGGATAATGGTCGTTCACTACTCTGTCACATCTCGTAGTGCCCGCCTGATTGAAATTGAGGAAGCCGAGGACTGTGCTGTCAATAAGGAACATCTAGGTTGGTAACAGCCCCAACCAGTAACAAATCATTCTGGAACACCGCCGAAGCATTATCTCATAAAGTGCTAACGACGTCTTTTGCTCTTATTTGAAAAAGAAGGCAATATGCAAATTTTCCGTCTAAAGAGTAAAACAAGATTACCCACTTCGCTTCAAATTCCACAATCGTGCCCCTCCCTACTAAATTCAATTACCCTAGACCGTCTGACTCCTTATATGTTCACATTCACCATTCGGAATAGCCGTCAAGCGTTATAGGTTCTAAGGTTCAAATATCCCCGACGTCTTGACGATGCTTCGCCATTTTATATAAAAGATACGCAACTGAATAGACGTTTATCATATAGTCCGTTTACTTCAGTCATTCGTTGCCCGTCGATAATCCGTTCCTCAGAGAAATTATCTCGTTTTTCGAGTCCCAAGCGCAATACTTTTTCAGATTCAAACGACTCGCTTGTTTTAGCAAAATAAGTTGAATCCCCAAAATTCTAACATGTACGCAATATGTGGAGGGTAGAGGGTTGCTCAACGATCAAGAGCATGAATCTCAACGTTTAAGAGTCATCGGAGAATCTCCTTATTTGTGTCTCCAATTTGTGACCTCCTGCTGTGAACTCGGAGATAAAAGGATTAGATTTATCTCTCCCTCTATACTTCTCTAATCCCCTCTCTTTATAGGTCTGGGGTTTTAGGGTGGGTTTAGAAGGAATGGTTGCCAGGTCATATACAAGAGGATCCGATCTGAAACTGATTGTGTGGATTGGTACCTTATAAAGGATTGCTCGATTGTAGTTCGCTTACATGGATCTACCTCCATCTAGCATAAGACGAATGACTATGTTCCACAGGACCATTTTCTTCTCACCCCCAGTATACGACATACGTTAGTTCTTTCTTTTCAGCATCGCCAACCTTCCTTCATGTATCTGCCGCTGGTGTAACTCGCCAGTGTGATTCGAATTACCCCAAATAACATCCTGCACCTTGGTTATTCCTTCAGTACTTCGCACAAGATCGACACTCAAATGAACAGTGATTTAAGGTGAACGTTAAAATGACGGTCTTCGACTGCAATGGCCTTCAACTTCATCGAACTTGTCCGTACATCTCTCAATCTTTCACCATCTACATGCTCCGCCACGTTTTATTTTGGAACACATTTTCTCCCGTGTTCGACGGTTAATGTCATCACAATCCACCGAATCACAGCCGACATTTTGCTCGCGATTCGCAAGAATTCGCTTTTCTTTTTGCGACCCGCACGTTTAGCACATTCAGTTAATCACTCGTAACCTACGAATATTAAACTCGTCCCATCTCGGAATATCGTCGCACATCTGGGATGGCAAACCTAACCGGATAGTGTTCAACACAAAACTGTATGCCTAGTCGACCACCAACTAAGAATCTGTGACACTCGACCGCAAAAATCTAGCCCACCTTTCTATTTCTTACCGGCATTATCAGGACAAATACTCCCTCGAAGTGTCTAAGTGGGATCATATCTCCAATCTATTTTGATTGTTATACCAGTGAACGTCAAGTTGAAAGGTCCAGTTGGGTTTCTTTGATAACAACCTAATAACATATTGGAGATTTGTCCAACACTCCGAGAGTTACGTTGAGTTTACAGTGTCGGACGACAAGAACAGGCGCGGTCACCCTGTGTGTTACGGCAAAGACCGCGCTGGGGAGTCGACTATTGAATGTGTCATTTTGGAACTCAGTGTTGGTTATCGAATTCGGCTAACTGTTAGAAGTTTATGGATGACCATATCACGTTGGTGTATGATGGCTGAGCCGCTACCAAACGATTTTTAGACACCTCCTGATAAAAGATCACCAAGTCGACCCACTTGACCCATTCGAAATATCGTCACGCACTCAGAACCCGAAGCTACTAGCCTTTAGCGAAACTGTGTTGAGCTCAACTCACCATTCGGCGCGATATGCAGAAAACTGGCTGAAGCAACCTATCGGGCTGCGGTGGTGTTGACGACATAATACTTGATATAATCGTATGTGTTCATACCCTATCTCTCTGCTCGTCTGTCGTATATAACATGCATTTTTCACGTTTGTGACTGACAAGAATAGACGAAATGTCAACATTTCGCAACATGTCTTCTCTTTGCTCTAAGGAAGTGGTTGAAAGGAACTCAGTGTTTCAAACATCCTTTTGGTGTCATTTAGACGCTCAACGATTTTACCGACACTATATACGAAGTACTGTAATTAGCAACTGAGTATCTAAACTGGCAAGCATAATTCAGACTCTATCCAAGATTTGACCGCCAAGCTGGTAGGCATGTCATTAAGGTTCCGCACCTAACTTACAGCTGTTAAGACGGAAGTTAAAGATATGTTCTTGCAAACGAGAGTAATTGAGAAGGATTATGGAGCGTTCCATTATCTTCGGCGAGCGGAAGGCGATCGAAACAAACAGCCCACCGAATATCAAATGACAGCATAATCGTGTGGATATGCATCTTTTCCGTTCTGCGTTATGTTAGCCTCAAACAAAACGGCTGACGATTATCTTCACTTTCAAGATGTGACTAAGAAAGCAGTGTAGGCGAAACGTTACGTCTATGACGCTGATACAATTAAGCGTGTCGGGAAATAAGTTTGTGATCTGCTTCTAAAAGGAGTTTTTCGGACGAGAAAATGCGCCTCAGATGGGAGGTAGGTGCTGATCACTATCTCTTTTTCAAAGCGTGACCATCCGTTGCGTGAAGTTCAGGTCGAAACTTCACCGCTTAGGCAAATTGCCGGTGTCCAGTGAGATGAAGACAGATTTTGTTCAGCGGTTCCCCCTGGTAGACAAACCAATCATCAGGAAAGATGTGTTCTCATGTTTATCCACTATGAGCAGTACTGAAGTGTGTTCTTCTATGTATATTGTAAGCATTACGCTAAAAGGGCTTGGGTTGGGATGACTCCTTTGATGGCAATAGCCAACGTGTATGGGAAGACTGGTACGAAGACTTGCACAATCTAGGCGATCTGCGTGTTCGCCGTTACATCCAACCCAGCAAAATTGTGATATCCAAGAACAAGGTATCGTGAACAACGCTTGTCCAGATAATGAATCCAACTTTAACCTGCGGACAAAGAAATCAGGCGATGGGTGAACAGTTTGGATCATGACTTTATCAACAGCAAGTTAACACCAAGGTACACTCAACGGTATTACAACCCACTGTATGCTAGCCATTGTGAGAATGGGTGGGAGTAAATTACTTGGTGATCAGTGCTGAACGAGCTCCCGATGAAAAGACGTTTTCTTCTCTCGCAAAAGTACAGAGAATATTAAACAGTAGATCGTTAGTGCCTACTATCCCTGATGTTTCAGACGACTTTGCATTATTACCTAGTGATAGTTTGCTCTTATGAAGCAAGTTTAGATTCTGTTCAGATAAAATGGATGTATAGCCGTTCAAGAAAAGATGGAAGAAACCTAATTATCTGACTAGATTCTTTGGGAATTTCTGAGCGAAGTAATGCCTCTCTAGCACACAAACTCGACTAACATGGCTGTCTGAATAGCACATTTTCCAGCTGAAAAATGCTGAACTGGTCATTTCAGAGCTCTTGCCAACAAATCCATCGCTCTTAGGTGTGATCATTAGTTGTGATGTACACGAAGACGGTTTTGCTAAAACGAATCTCGCTGTAGTAAGACGAGGTACCAGACATCTGTGCCTCCTGTAGATGGAAGTATGTCTATTCACCACCACCGGGTTGCCCATTTTGGATCCAATTGTGATAAACGAGGACGCGGAACGAAAAGGCGCTATGGCTGCCCTTTCACTTGTTTCAATAAGAGGGCAGTGCATATTGAGGTGGCGCACTCGTTGGATGCTGGTTCAGTCTTATGCGCCTTCAATCGTTTTTTTGCCAGACGAGGCTGCCCGCGAAGACCATACAGTGACAACGGAACGGCAGCGTCCGAGGATGTCAAGAAGCTGCTGCTGAGGTGGAATGAGGAAAAGATATCCGAAACCCTTATAGTTCACAGTTGTGACTGAATTTTCAACCCACCAAAAGCGATTCACCGATTTGGAGTGTGGGAAAGGATCATCCGAACAATAAAACTGCTCCTCTTAGTAAAATTACGACAGCAAACATTATCTGACGAAGTTTTACACACTACATTACTCGAGATTGTAAGAATTCTCAACGATCGATCTCTGGTCAAACAAACAGATGATCCTGATAACCAGTACGTTCTAACACCGAGTAAAGTACTGCTGCTTCGAGGCAATCCTTCAGTACCCTTAGCTACCGTGGTAAACGAAAATCAGTTCAACAGGCGATGGCGAGTGGTGCAATACCTAACCGACTTGTTTAGTAGCAAATGGCTGAGGTGCTATCTACGCTACAGATCATTGAACGGTTGCAACTCACTAAGCCCAATCTGAAAAAGAGAAATCTCTTGCTACTGCTAGAACTTGGCGCACTAAGAGGTCATTGGTCAGAAGGTATTATCGAAGAGATACGTGAAGGTCAAGATGGTCTTGTGAGAGACGTCATTGTGAGGACATCTAGTGGACAATTTCGGAGAGACGTGAGACAGCTGTGCAAACTCGAAGGCGACATTGTACTTTCTGATTCAGAACAAAATCCATGGTTGGAACGTTTCTCATGAACTTGTGGTTAAAACTCTCACGGTCCATCATCATCATCATCATNCAGATTCTACAAATATTATCGTGATATTTTGAGCCGATCTTGTTGTGATAAATGTGGCTGTTGCACATTTTCGTAGAAGAATGTACACTACTTCATATAAAGAAACTAGAAATTTTCCCTCATTAAGCTCTCCTAATTTTCTATTGTGTTAGAATGATTAAATACAGTTGAAAAACAGCCACTTGGTACTCATCGAGATCGTGTGAATATTTTACACTGAAAAGCCTTGAATTATGGATTTAACCAGGTTATGTAATTCCGCATATTATGGCGACCCAAGAATATGTCATATCTCCATGGATCCCAACAATAAATCATATATTTTTCAACGTGCGTCCTACGGGTATGTTTGTCTATTCGCCTGCGATATAAGAAGTAGATTCAAATTCAACGTCATTTCATTCACGTGTACAACGCTTTGCATTTAAGCATGACACCACTCTGGGCCAGACTAGGGGCCAAGTTGGTACCGAAGTTCATGCGGTTCAACATCCCTCTACGGTTGGCGGCATCCGATTCGGATTAGCCTGTTCAACATCCCTCTACTACCACATGGCGCAACCCCGGTCCGTCATACGATACACGATCTGGCCCGAACGGCCCCAGACCTGTGAAGAAGCCTCCGACAGCATGTTGGTACTGCGGGGCCTGGCAATTCGTCAGGTTCTGCCCATTCAAACAATACAAATGTCGGCAATACAATTCAGTCGGCCATAAAGAAGAATATTGTCAATGAACTCAGCAATGTAGACCTGCTGGTTCAAGGTCCAGATCGAAGTCGCGACCCAAGTTACGATCCAGAGCAGTCTGCAACACAAAAAGCTTGATGGCAGTCTTCAAGGCCAACGTCCCAAGCCGACGTAAGCTTATAACCATTCATATTAATGGTTACAGTTAGACACTGCTTCCGACATAATTATCATTTTGGAGAAACTCTGGCACACGCTCGGGCAACCTCCGGTACAAGAGGCTAGACAGATCGCCGTCAGTGCATGTGGTGGTCCCGTTCCACTAACGGGTCAGCTGCACTGCTGCGTTTCATTCCGTGGTACAACGTTTCACGGGTCCTGCTCCGTGACAACATCCGAACTGAACCTACTTGGCCTCGACTGGTTTGACCGACTGGGTTTGGCGGACGCTCCCATCAATACAATCTGCAATTACGTGAGTCACGCTTTGTCTGATTAACAGTCTTGTCATACTGTAAAACAATTTGAATCGCTTTTCAAACTTAGCCTTGGTCATTGCACAGCAGCACCAACTACTTTACAACTGCATCTTGGTTCTACACCAGTCTTCCGCCCGAAACGAGCGGTTCCTTACACATCCTTGCCAAAAGTTGATGCTGAACTACAAAGACCCGAAAGTAAAGGTGTCTTGACATCGGTGTCTTATTCTGCGTGGGCGACCTCCAATTGAGTTATCAAGAAGCCAGGTGGAGCATTACGGATCTGTGCTGATTACTCAACTGAACTAAACGCTGCGCTCCAAACACACCACTACCCTTTGCCGACGCCGGATGACTTGGTCATAAACTTAAATGGGGGACAATTATTTGCTAAAATGCATCTCGCAGAGGCCGACCTCCAAGTGGAAGTTGTTCCGGAATCACGTGAGTTGTTCACCATTAATATTCATCGTGGTTTATTTCAATACAACCGTCTTCCTTTTGGCATTAAGATCGCTCTAGCAATCTTCCAGCAGCTGATGGGCACCCTTTTGGCTGGCATCCCAAGTGTGGCGGTGTATCTAGACCGCGTGCTTCTCGTCGGTGTGACTCCAGAGGAACTGCGCGAACAAACTGAAGAAGTACTGCAACGTATCCAGGATACTGGTTTCCGTCTTCGATCGGAGAAATACAACTTCTTGCTGCAATCCGTTTATTTTTGATGCTGATGGTCGACACCCAGATCCTGAGAATATTCAAGCTATCCAGAGAATGCCGGCTTCTACAAACGTCAGTTCCGTTCGTTCATTTATTGGCCTAATTAGTTATTATTCGGCATTTCTTCTATCACTTCATAATATCAGCCCACCGCTGAACAAACTTCTAGGGAAAGACGTCCCATGGAATTGGTCCAGCGGTTGTGAGTCAGCGTTTTCTTAACTGAAGTCAATGCTCATCTTCGATCTCTTGTTGACTCACTACGACCCCAAACTCCAGAAGGTTGTGGCTGCTGATGCTTCCGCATATAGTGTTGGCGCTGTCATACTCCACATATTACGATCCCAAACTCCAGATGGTTGCGGCTGTTGATGCTTCTGCGTATGGTGTCGGTGCTGTCATACTCCACACATTTCCTGATGGGATGCAGAAGGTTGTCATGCACGCATCACGAAGTCTTACACCGGCGGAGAAACGGTACAGTCAGACCGAGAAAGAAGCCTTGTTTGCAGTGCGACGTTTCCACAAGTTCACCTACGGGCGTAAGCTCCTACTGTTAACTGACCATAGGCTGTGGTTGTCTATCTTTGGATCCAAAACAGGTATCCCTGCACACTCAGTTAACAAACTACAACGATGGGCCTCGACTCTCCTCGGTTACGACTTCGAGATCCAGTACTGACGAGCTGAGGAGGTTTGTCAGGTGGATGCTCTATTGCGAAGAAGCAGTCATTGTGATAGTAACGGCAACAGACTATGCGGTCGATTATTTCACCAGTGCCGTCATAGCTTTGCCACTTACAGCTCTTGAAATCCGGCAGGCAACGGATGGAGACTCTATCCTCTAACAGGCCATGTGATACACCACAGAGGATCGGCCAACAGATAAATTCGACGGAGAATTGAAACAACTTCACAAGAGAAGGAGCTCACTCTGTGTGTTGAGCAATTGTCTGATGTTTGTTGATCGTGTTGTTGTTCCATACCGTCTATGTTTTAAAGTACTCCGTTAGTTTCACTCCGCACATCCGGGAATGAGTCGAATAAAGTCCGTTGCACGAGACTACGCTTAATGGACCGGTATGGATGAAGACATCGAAAGGTTCGTCAAAGACTGTGCGCCTTGCCAACAGGCAGCCAAAACCCCCTTGCTTGGCAACGGTACCTTGGCCACAACCTGACAGGCCCTGATCTTGGCTACACATCGACTACGCTGTTCCCATCAACACAGTATATTATCTCGTGGGTTCCCAATCCAAATGACCAGAGATAGTCGCTGTATCTCCCCCGACCACGTCGAAGACCTTGCAAGTGTTGGACAGAGTATTTTGCCAAAATGGACTCCCGGAGACCATCGTATCAGACGATGGCACACAGCTCACGTCACGTGGGTTCCAAAATTTTTGCACGCTTAATACCATTCGTCATTTGGGCTCTCCACCCTGTCCTCCTCGGTCCAACGGTCAGGATGAACGATTCGTAGACACTTTCAAGCGAACGCTTCTCAAATCACGGGGAGAGGGAACGTCGTTCTTGATTGCCTAAAAAACCACTCCCAACTGTGCCACACCAAATCAGCTGCCTCCCGCAGAATCACTCATGGGCCGAAAGCTTCGGACAATGCGCCACGCCATGTTGCCGAACACCACGGCTTATCAAGAGACGCCACCGATAAAGCATGGGTCTTTACTCGAGGTGGAGTCAGCCGTGTACGCCGAAAGTACCGAGTGAATGGTTTAATCTGGAAACCTGGCTGAATCGTGAACAAAAAAAGAAACGTAATGTTTGATGTTGCTATTGGGAACGAGACATGGTCGCGACATAAAAACCAATTACGATCGAGAAGTACCTTCGAAGAATGCAACAATGAAAAAGAGATCCCGCTCGACACACTTTCGGATACGCTCAACGTTCCAGTTAATGTACCGAATTCGGAGATCGAAACACATGCAGTGACTCGAAAGCAGAACATTGTCGACAAATCCCTCACACCCAGACGGTGGTCCGGCCACAAGAGAAACCCTACTGTGCGCTTTCAATTGAAACCCAAGAACCCCTGATATTAACACTCTGAAAAGGGGAGGTGTTGGGGATGTCGAATGCCCCCCCCTCCCAAAAAACTGTCTAATTAACCTGTAATGGACAATTACTACTTCTGCAAATTTGAATTTTTCTTTTGCGCATCATTATTGCACCATCTTTTTCATTTCTCGCGCCGATTACCATACTGGACGGTGGTTCGCTGGTTTATGACCTAGAGCGCTTTTCGTGTGCTTCATTGAACAGTATTCAAAAGGTCGCTTGATGTGCTATAAATATGCAGGAGCTCCGCTTGTAACCTGTCTTCGGACTGAGACGGCAAAAGCTCACTTTCTAAAGACCAGTGTTTTTTCCTTCATAGTCGGCTTGGGTATCAGCTTTTCAGGTTTACTACAGCGCATACAGTATTGCTGCATCGTAGGGATCGTTAAAGCTCAATTGTATTCGCTCGGCCGTTCCGCGGTATAACAACTATACGCATGGTTACAATCAAGATGGTCGACAGAGTACGATTTTGTTCAAAAATATCACATTCCGTCGAACAAACGTCATCGTATTGCGTCGCATGACTAGCAACGATCATTCTTGACAACATTTGTTCAGCAGGAATTAACATGGGAATCAGAGAGTACATCGCGATATTAGGAATTTGCTCACTCGCAAAGCGAACCGGTCTGGGGATAAAACTGTGTGGCCGAAGTGTGGAGGCTGGTGTGAATAGAGTTGTTATGACAAACTACAATAAGCTATGATCATCTCCTTCGGAAGGGCTTTTTTAATCCACTTGTTATTCACCTTCAACACGTCTAGTTTCAAGATGGATCGCAACACATCTTCTAATCGTGACACATGAAGCCAAGACAATACAGTAAGAGAAATTTTCAAGTCAACAAAACAAGTCAGGAATATTAACACTAAAAATAGATTTACGTTTCCCTTTGATAATGTGATGTGCACCCATAGTGATTGGTTTCAAATGTGGCTCATTGAGCTCAACCGTTACCATTAGGGATTGATCCTATCAACAGATGCAATAAACTAGTAACCACTGTATGTCTAATATGATCGTAGCCCAAACACTCCCGTAAACCCTCGACTACCTATGACTATCTGAATGCGAACGCTGCGATCAAATGTGAGTGATGGTCAACTGGAAAATAAACCAAATCCCCGACTACTCATCAGTTACCTATGACTTGCTTTGAGAAACAGAGGGATCATTCTTCAAGCGACAATGCAATAAACAACCAAAAGAGAAAGGAATAGTAATACATGTATACATCGAGCTCACCTTTAGGGAAGAGTGAATCTGGCAAATTACGTAGAAATGTCTTTAACACACCGCACACTGCATGAATATCGTTCCATTTGTCCGAATGAACATCGATTTCGGGTAACGTCTGAAGATAAAAAAGGGGAAGAACGCAAAATAATGACATACACATATGAGCATATTATGACTAGCGCTACTGATAGTGTACCTATTAAGAAATAATAAACGACCAAAATGATTCACAGTGAAGAACCAGTAACCTTGAGAGTCCCGGTTGGACACCATCACTTTTAAAATGCAGCACATCTGAGAGGCTGTTCGGTCAGGAAGGTGAGTAGCCTCACTCGATTAGTCTGGCAGACACCTATCAGTCATGTTCAAACAAGCGATCATCTTTTTCATAATCCGTCAGTGGTTAATCACTTGGCGGCATTTTCATTCCTTCAAACCGTCAGCACTTTCGTTTGGAAGTATCTAGTTTAACGGACGCTGCAACCGTGTTCAGAGTACACCATATAATCGGGGACTGAACTGTGCAATTTCCAGATTACAGAACCAGAATTCTTAACCGACTGAACTGTGCATCTTAGCAGCTTGTTTGTTGTACGACTAACTGCCTGACACAACGGTGAACTTGTCCATCTGCTCTATGAGTGAACCTGATCCAATCGCACCATTCCCGTTGTCACAAAAGCCTGAACGATTTTGATCGATCAGTCGTCCGTAGTTAGTTCACGTCGAACAATCTGTTAAGCCAAATTTTGCTGTCAGTCATTACCTGTACAAAAAAAACGCCCAAACTATCAATGTTTTCAACCGCACGATGAACAAAATTTCTGATTTGAAAGCAGTACAATACTTACTTTACGCAACTCTGTTGATATGAAGTCGTGAGCCACTTTACTTCCAGACAGACGATACAGCCCGACACAATTCAGTCCATAGCGCTCGACCAGCGTCACGCACAGTTCGACTACAAATGGAACGAACTGAAGATCCCGAGGGATGGTGAAAACCGCAAGCAAACGTCAGTGGGGATAGAGACATACGTAGGTTTCAAACTAGCGGGCTTGTATAAGCTTAAAAAACAGCCACACACAAGTTAGAGCGTTGAGTCTAACAAAATTAGTGAGTTAACCATAGTACAAAATAGGCACATGCAATGAATGGGTCAACGGTTCGCTAGTTCACATGAAAAATATTAACATCACCGCCGAATCAATGTAATAGTGACGCCGTGTACTCATTTTCATCGGTTGCTTGCTCCTTGGTTGTCAACGGATCGGTACAATTCACCATTCGGTCCGATTGTGATTGGGTGAGCTTACGACATCGCATAGCCGACGAGCAGTTCCGTGTACTCCGACCCACCATGTCTTGTTCTTTGTCCAATCGCTTCAAAACAATCAATGGAAACCACTACAGGCTCTTCGGCATGTCGCCAGTTTGTTGAGGGATCGCAAACCTTCACAGATTCGCCCAGGCATATCTTCGACTGAACCAGCAAGTAGTATCAGTCATTACCGCAAGCAAAAGTCTTGGTGCACACAGCAACAGTGGTCTATTAAAAAATTGATTTCATTGAGCTTCCAGTATAAACACAGCAAATTCGTCATATGATAAGTATACACTGTAACAGACAGACTTGAATGTGCACCTCCTACAATGGTACACAGGTGTCCTCCAGTCCAATTGATACTCAGGTTATACGTAGGTGTTACAACAACGTGGGATAACATTCCTTTCGGTCAAATGCAGACCTTTACGTAGACAGCTCGGGGATGGGGGTGGTCACAAAACTGACTGGCCAATTCCTTGTTTCAAAGGACAACTGCTCAGGTATCGGTAACAAACTCTGAAGATCGAATACGACACTATGTTATTAATCGTATTTTCAACTTCTGTCCGATAATACTAATGATATACTACAGGTTGAGTCATGATTGAAAAATAGCGAAGACAAATTCTTGACAAACCTGGCAATATCGAAGGATGTATGGGAATTGCAGTCATCACTTAGAAACCTGAAAAAATCTGAACATCAGAGGTTCCAGAGTTTAGTCTGCCGAAAAATCATCCAGAATCGCAGAAGTAATCACCCAGATCTTTGGCTATCAGCCTTGCATCTGAAACGTCAATTGGCAGCGAACGACAAAGGTTGCTGACAGAAATCTACGAATGAATTAACTCGTGTTTGTTGACGGTCGACAGTTAGTTAGTGATATTGAGTACTGAATAAGACGGAATATCACTCAACAGGAGGTCAGTATTACCCGTACACTGGTAATCAACCGGAAGCACGATATCACTGTGGGAAAACAGACTGGTAAACTAGACACTCGTAAATCGATCCTACACTGCATATCAGAAAGCGTCCTCTCAGATACCTAAAACCTCCTACTGCAGCCTGGCGGTGCGAAGGGTACAACTATGCATTGTATAAGGAAAGAAATATTGTAGTCAATAAAGTGAATGCAAAGAACCCGATTGCAAGTGTCCGACAAAACCAATCCAACTACTGAGGAGTGGAGGAAGTCTTAAAGCTAAAAAAGTGGCCATCCCTTAGATCGGAATTCGTCTTGCGGTCTCTTGCGTTACTTTGATGCAGAGATCCTAGTGGAACATTAAGTTAGACCACTATGGAGGTGAAGTGAATATGGTGTGGTTGTAACGTAAAATTCAAAGAAAAGCTTGACTAAGCAGTTCACCTTCATATACGAAGCATAAAAAATTTCAAACTATGATCAACTGATCATATGGGTTAACACGAATTGGAAAGTCAGCACCTACGTGCAGAGAATCCGAATGCTGAGTGATGAGAAAGTTCAGAACAACCCAAGTGTAAGCCAACCTAAAACAGTTTAGCTCAGTGCAAGATGTAGGGCTTTTGTGCCAATTCCACAGGAACCAAAGGCAACTAAGAGTGCAAAAACAATCGGGGAGTAATAAAGAAGTATTGTTGCTCGCGGATTCTTCACAGTGGCACTTTGGACCCGCCCTGAACCGTTCGGCACAGTACGTTTGATAGAATCAATATCGAAATAGAATTGTCCTATTCATATTCAAGGTGTCTCAAGAATGGAAGTTCCTGCAGGCATGGGTTTCTTTAATCAATAGCCGAGAAGTCGGCCTGATAAAACAGGCCGGATTAAGTGATAGAAATGCATCCGACTATTGGTTATCCGTACCTAACAGTTTCAGATGGGGAATACCTGAGTAAATGCCGACTGCAGCATGCAACCAGGCGACTGAAAAACTGATCTCTGCTTTCGGTTTTCTATTTGACTGCTTACCAGCGGCAAACAATCTCAAACTAGCAACCTAAAACAATGAAACGGCTAATAGCATGCGGTGGCTGTTGGGAATAAATTAAATGGATTAACGTTACAAAACCCATGATAAACTTAAACGCTAACAAGGTTTGCTATCAAAAACGACAGTCACAATAGTTGTGCGAAGTATTATTAAGAACGGCTTAGTTGATACAGATTGCATAAAGTTTGTAAAAATTGACTTGGAACAAACCAAATGAAGTGTTAATGAAAAGAAACTCTAAGGACCTACCGGTGAAAGAGTGCTTCGTGGACATTTCTGTAGCATCAAAGGACCGGAGGCAGACAAAGGCAGTGGGATAAATGAGGACGCATTTCCGTGTATTGGTCTGTCAACGGAAGTCTGCTGAGAACGTTCAACTACGTTTGTGAGGGAAGTGGAATTCAACACCTCACTCGAACTTTGTCGGCCACTTTCTGAAGAACTAGCAGGCGCTTCAGTGCTCGGAGCCTTCAACAAATCATCCTGTGATCGGCCTGACTGATTTAAGAGTGGATGGGGTCCCGCAACTAGGCGCCAATGAATAGATTGTGTAAAACAAGCGTTATTGAACCAGAAAGGACTATCAAACTGAACAAGAAGTATTCGAGAAGACCAAATCCCTACGGAGTCACGGGGTTGCATAGACTGGTTAGGTGCTGGTGTCTTGAAAAAATAACCGATGTGACCACGTGCACACTCTCCCTGATTGTATGGGGACATCTCGTGCAAAGCTGATGGCCGGAAACGGAACTAGACAATTCAGAAATAGCGGCGTAAATCTTTGAAATTAACGACGCGGGTTGAAACCTTGAGTGCTTTAAATGGCACTCGTTGGCGTCCATGCAGCTTCAAGAGACACATTTCAGCTGGTTTCAACTATACAACTGTAACTGGTGTGCTGTGATACAATAACTGCAATCGGTCATCACGTAAACGGAACCTAACAGCTCGCACAACTCGGTGTCACAATGCCACTCATAAAACTAAAAGAACATCGATGGATTTAACACTTATCCAAAGAAATTGCAGTACATTGATTAGGGTGGTAGTCGAAAGATAACGGACCTACGTTCACAAATATCCCACAACGCTGCCACATGATTACGCTCTAAAGGAAATTCGGTGCTCTAAACGAAAATCCTCTGGGAGACTTGTAGGCAAGAATGTTAACTACGCACGCCGGCACATAAAAGCACGTTAATATCATTCTGCATCAGCTGTCGCGTAATGCTGCCATGTGCGAACTGTTTCAGGCACTAGTTCCTAACCCCTAAGTTACATGGTATGAATGAAACCACGCACACATATTTAGTGTTGGCTGAGCTAAGCTCATTCGATCAAGGGTGACCTAGGTCATCGCTCCAACCCACACGCACAAGCAAATCGTAAACATGTTCAGTGAATCATCTCAAAAGAGCAGGATGGTGCGACGGCCCGTGGTCTTATTCTACCATTCAGGCACTTCAAAATCGGTCTGGAATAAGCGCTGAGGTTGTAGAAAGACGAACTATTTTACAATGTAAGTTTTCTGAGACGACGATGCGTAATGCTTACCTTTCGACCCTGATGAAGCACACCAGATTTGAATGGAATAAACTGATTAAACAATAATAATAATAATAATAATAATAATAATAATAATAATAATAAT
>QNGE01001106.1:93898-118390 GCA_008508345.1 Paragonimus westermani | reverse complement strand
TGGTGGTCAAGCAACAACGTGGTCACGAAATATGAAGACCTTGACTGCTCCATTGAGCAAAGTGGGCAAACATCGCCTGCCTGGATGGGGTCCTCGTGTTCACGCAAACCGCTGGTTAGAGACGCTATCCGAGATGGCGGTGTGTCGCAGACAATGGCGTACCTGTATCCATACCATTTCTAGTTCTTTCGTTTAGTCTTCCTTAATATTTGTTGACCTTCTTAGTAACGTTTCCTTCTAGGATATACCACGTCACTGTTGAGGTGAGCAGCGGCCCAAGCCACAGTACCTTTGGTCAGGCTCATGGCTGTTGTGATGATGCTGATGATGACAACAGGTAACTGACTACGTCAATGAACCATACTTCTCTCCACCATTACAGACAGTAAGGATTCAGTGCTTCTCGCTGATACATAGCTACCATAAAACCACCAAGTAAAAAGCAAACCCTATGCAGAAGAAAGAAGAAAAAACACGCGGACGGAAAGAGATCTGACCAATAAAAACAGCTGCGTCCAAATTCAAAAAGTCCATATGCCTACACCACGCAAACAAATAACCGAGTTGTAGGTGGACATAAGGCTTTATCAGCAAGACAGCCTCCTTATGACATTCAATGCCCCGCGTAAGTAAGTTGACTAATTTCACAAACAACTCGCCTAAACGACGACAACCATTCCAGTGAACCCGAATAACTGTCATCCCACATAACAAATCCAACCACCAACCCAGTAGGTCACGAGGCACTCAATCCTGGAGATGAACCGGACTTATGGTCGCCGAACCCATGGTAAACGACCTCATCTTACTGCGCCAGATCATCATCCGTCCACCTCGCACCTCAGGCCGGTCAAACGCAGTATCGACAAAGAATGCCCGGTGTGGCAGACGACTAGACAGCATCCGTAGTACATGGACTAGCCACCCAAGTCTCTCCAGATGTAAGGACTAAACAAAAGTACTCGCTTGACAGTCACTACCAAACACCCACCTGCTAACATCTTCATTGCCCACTCCACGGTGCAACCCGATCAAACGAACAACCAAACGCGGGCAACGTCGGTCAAATACCTGAAGACCGTTCACGTATTCTACCCCGAATCGACCATGTTCCCCTGTCGTATGATAACACACCACCCACTGACACCTTATGTACACGACCATTAGCATCAGAAACATGTCTCTCTGTCGCGAGAGCTGTCCCAAATTAGCCAATACCGCTCCAGCCCAAGAGATATGCCCTTCCACCTCACTCCACACATTATCGACCAACACCACCGATGCACCTTCCCAGGTACACAAACCGATCAACAACCTCCATAATCCCATTATGTAACAGCCTTGCAGAAATGGTTTGCATTCCAGGGCTGCAAACACTATTCCGAAGTATTTAGCCATAGGCGAAATA
The DNA here is from genome assembly GCA_008508345.1 of Paragonimus westermani. Classification (NCBI taxonomy): domain Eukaryota; kingdom Metazoa; phylum Platyhelminthes; class Trematoda; order Plagiorchiida; family Troglotrematidae; genus Paragonimus; species Paragonimus westermani. Next base: position 116,982 of record QNGE01001106.1, on the reverse strand, counting down.
ACGTTTATTATTGTTTTCCCTGCTTGAAAATGATCAAACAATGACACCTCGTCGTCAGCATGATCAGAATCAGTCTGCATTCCACCAGGTCGAAAGTCCACGCCGACATCTTTGGAGTGCCACAGACAGTTCTCCATTACTTCGTCCATCAAAAATCTGTTGGACAGTTCGCCGTAGACCCTAACTTGAAGTATGAGAATGAAACGCATACTTGGTCAATACACGTTTGTGTCTAAGCGACTTTGAATGTGTAGAACAATCCACCGAATCAAACGCACCTGTATCATCGAGAAATGCGGCAACTGTCGGGCGGCGTTATGCAGGAATTCGCGAGAGTGAAAATTCGGACGACACATCCTCGCTGAAGGCGAAACCCTACCCATTCTTTCCTAATTTTCGCCTCATTAGCTGCAATGAGTCAACGAAGTATAATGGATGTTAGAAATCTAGTAATAATCAGTGTCAAGCTAATTTCCTTGTGGTATTCACAAGAGCCCGGGACTCCCTTCTTGAACATGGAAGCCATTATCCAGTGACCCCAAAAATATGACAAGCTGGTAAGATGAAAATACACGGGTAAATGAAACGACCGACAGTTTGCAGCTACTTATTTTCAAGAAGAAAGATGTCACTGCCACGACCAACACTACACTTTGAATATGCAAACTGCACATTAAATGCGTCAGCCCGACCACTTAGTCAGCTCGGCATGGTGTGCATGTTTTCTGCAGGAAAGCTAAGTAACGTACGTGAGGTTAGTCAGCTTACTACCAAGCGGAAGCAGCACCCGGTGATTTTCGGGAACTTCGAGTGTTCTTCCCGGATCACCCATCGGAAGATCGAAAGTGATGGAAGATAGGACACTTCGTCGAACACTGCTTGAAGGAGAGAACGCTCGAGATTGTTGCCCTTAAATGGGTACTTAGTGTTTGCAACCAACAAGTAAGTTGGTGTTTGACAGCTCTAATTATACATGCATGTTTAGCCTGGATCACGGTAATCCATCACCTAAGGTTGTCTTTTAGTGCTGCAACTCAATTTACACACGGGTACAACCATAAACTCGAATACCTGGGTACGGGTGGCTCGATGTTTGGTCTTCCTCGGGACACATTTGCCACAGTGCAGGTGATACAGGAAGACGTCAAACCACATGTAACCCAAAAATGGTTAAAGACGGAGAGCTTGCTCACTTACCGAAGTCGCTTGCGAGCGCGTGGTCCGATCCATTTCTGGTGGAGCCCACTGCCCGAAGAGATCCATCGCACTATGTCGATCTAGAAGGATCAGGCACTGCGTGAACTGCTGTGTTCGAAGCTGCAGGTCTTTCAAAACACCAAACACTGCATCTTCGATTACTAATGTAGAGGGTGAGTCGCCATAGCTGGTGCGGTCAGGAAGTGTGAATGGACGGTCGGGGTACTCGTTTGGACCGTACCAACAAATCGATCCTTCGGTTAGGGGTATGTGAACGTGAGCCAACGGGTCACACTTGGTGTTAAGCTGAAACGGTTAACAAACGAGAACGATCAGCTGACCGTTGTAAAGGATGTATATGGGAATAATTATACAGAAAGCAAAATCGTGGGATCGTATTACTTAATTTCCACCTCTTCGGTCTATCAACCGTAAATAGTATTATGGTTATAACGAGTCTTAGAAGACCATTTGCGACGACTCAACAGAACAAATCAAGGTGAGGTGAAAGCTTACGAACAGCAATTATGCAGATAGCTTATATTTAGTCACACATTATTGGAACACAGATTAAATGAAACAGCCAGCTGTTCAGAGGTGAACCCAGAATAACAGAAACAAATCTAGAGAATAATCAGAATTTACTTTGGTTACCTGAGCCACTACACTATTTAATTGAGATTGCGAAAGCGGAACCAAGGTATCGTAACTGAACGCTCAGGATGCTTAGAAGATCGCGACAGTCAAAGACGAACAGATGGTGAGTGTAAACACTGTGCGCAATGAAAAACTCTCTGGAGGAACAGTTATACAGCGTCCTTACTGTAAGTGCATTGGGCTGGTAAACAAAGTCCAGGTTTTTAAGGGTCGCGCCAGTATCTTCTGTTATAGTTCCACAGTTACATGCAGAGACGTCTACAGATGGTCATAATCAAGCCGACAACGTGTCTGGGTATAGCCACAAATAACTTTGAGCACATATTTCAGGTTGTGGGTATGTTCAAAATGTGCATTGTACCGTCCGTACATTGCTCTCCACCAATGCAGCATCAGAGAAGCTAAATCGCATCAGTATGAAAACCAGTTAAACTGGATTTGACTATACCAATGACGATAGTAGCCAAAACAGACCGTTGTTTCACAAAACGATTTAGGCTAACCCTGCCCAAGAAGCAGACAGGCACTGACAAGAAAAACTTACCTCGCGTGCACATTTTTGATCAGCTGAAAAATGTGTCATAACCAGAACATTATCGAATATCCTTATTCTGTAGCGCTCCCAGGAAGTCCAGTTATGAGGGCCCTGATCGGAAATAAAATGAAAATTCTTCAAACAAGCGTCAGCAAAACAAAAGACAGTATTCATTTTCATATTGTAAAATCATAAAAAGAAACTTGGGCTCAGTTAGACGACAGTTTCAATTTTGTTCTCTACTCAGGTGGGCCTATTAATGGTGTGTATAAAGGCGGAGCGAGTAGCAATTCAAGGTTGAAAAAAACCAATGGAAAGGACAAGTAGATGAAGGCAAAAATGCAGCGCAAGATAACGAAAAGTGACAACTTATATCCAGTTCACATTGCATACAATTTCCCGAGATAATAATAAGGACCAAGGTCGACCACAACAACAGGCATAACAACGTCCTCACACCAGTGGCCACATTTTGTGACCATATTCTTCAGTGTCTCCAGATAGCGACGCTCAATATCTTTCAGGTCCAACCGAACAGCCGAGTTTAGCCAAATGAGATCAAACTTGATGAAAGCTTCTTCACACTTTCAGGCTGTCAGAGGTTGCGCATCATGTTGATCACTCAGCCACATTCAGAAAGTGCAAATAAAGCAAAATACTGTGGGCACCGGTAGGCATACGTAAGACATGTCAGAGTCATTCTAACCAGTGAAGTGCCTTCGTGTAAACACGTCGATGTAACTTATCACTGCTACAGTCGTAAACAGGTAATATTTGGACAACGATCACCAAAATACATTATCGACATAGAGCGGCCAGGTTTCAATAAGATACAGTGCGCATGGTTGCGTTGTACACTCTGCTCTTTACTGAGAGCATGACTTAGGAAAGGAAGAAAGGCATATTAACACTGGGGATCTTTGTTTGCGGATTTCCATCTTTTCACCTGTTTAGGTATGCTTGTGATTATGTAGTACACTGTCACTCCGTGGATCATGGCCGGGAACAATGACAGTCAGAGCGATAATACCGCCAGGTACGGTCCAAGGGTTATGGGTGCATGCGTTGGAGTAGTGGGAGGACAGCTTATTTAATTACCCATGCTCGGAAACGGTAAATATGACATGAAGCAGACAGACTGGAGGAGATTTAAACAAAAGACTTAGACCTGAGAGGCAAGTAAACATTCGGATATGCTGAGAACGTAACCGTACTAGACTCACATCAGCTTCGCATCGACTGAAACAGACCCACACTGGAGAAGAGGCAGAAGCGGCGAACAATGGAGATTCTTGCAGTGCAACGTGCCGTAGGTTATCGATGCAGTCGCACGGGGCAGACGGTAAGGATTCTGGGAAACACTTGCACGTGCAGCTCATTGGTCGCACAGAATCCGCCGAACGACTCCCGTGCGACCGTAGTTCGATCAGACTGTTGGCGTACTTCGCCTCCACTTCTGACGAGGCCAGTGCTCCTGTTGAGGCCGAGGTACCTGAGCTACTGTAACCGAGCTGCAACGTACGTAAACAAAGAACGATTACAAACAATACATGGCACCTTTCTTCCAAACCAGCATTCTGCGCAGCATTACAAGGTTAGGTGAATGTCAATTCTTTTGACCACGGGTCACTGTTGACAAGAGTGAGCTTTAACTCAACTTAGACAATGAATGTGAATGGCAAGTCCGTCAAAACCGTATGGTACAAGAAAAGACGAGGAACTCACCGAGTCTCCGAAAATGTGCCGTATACGTCGAAGATGACGAACTGTGCGAGCAACCTGTGATCCAGGTGGTGAAAAACCAGTCCGATGTGCGCCGGACTCAGCTTGCAAACTAAGAAGACGGAAATTGAAACAGAAATGCGTAAACAAGAGGAAAATGCGAATGTGACAAGCATGGTAAAATGATGTGTAAAATTGCAATGCGGCCACTCAAGACAACATTGAATTAACAAGTGCGACAAGTGGAGGAAGAAGCAACTAGCTCAGTTTATGCATACTGGAGTGCTTGATGACAAGCGCGTACATTAAAGATCAGATTGATGAATCATTTACGGCAGTAAGTATATACGGAGATCTGAGTTCAGCTACCGCGTCCGTTGGGATAATTACTGTTTCTTGTCTTTCATGTCTATGCAGTTAGCATTTTGTCCACTCTCCATTATCTTTGTACCACAATGTATAGATCATGTCTAGTCATTTATCCTTGTTGATTAGGTGTCCATAAAACTCTACAAGCTTTCGGTTAACAAGTTACCAATTTGAAGCTTGACGTCCGTTTTTGAAAATTGTTGTAAGTGTTAAAATCATTACTTCCGGTTGCGAATACCACATAAATAGGGCGAATAAGGCAAAATTTATCGAGTTCGCGTAAGCAGTTAGGAATACTCAAGGTGGGTCCCTGTCGGATTATCTTTTTTTAACCTGCTAAGGGTTCCACGTTGCACGCAATATCCACCGTCCCTTTACACAGTGCTCAGTAAAGCCGTATATACATTCTACCTCATTGTGGTAACAGCACTGTTCGTCTTGCTTCGATCTATTTACATATTTACGTTGAATTTATAAATAAATTTATTCCTCAGGTGTATCGCAATATAACAGTAAATAAATATGAAGAAGCGTGGCGACTGTACGAAGTATAATCAGTTGATGTGACGCGCTGAAAAAAACGCACTCTGTTGACTGTAGTTTTTTCCAAGCAGTCTGAAGAAGTTTTGTCAATTCTGATGTCAACCTCTCCACTACCTATGCAAAGAGAAGAAGAGGGAATATATGGTCCAGGAGCTTTGTTACACTTCAGAAACGTAGGCTTCAGGACCACTTCTGTTTCCAACTGGAATGCAGTAACCGAACATTCGCGTCTCGCCGTCCACATGATTCGACTGAAACTAGCTGAAATGTTCTTCAAAACGTCCAGCCCACCAGTCAAGTCGGCGCGATTGACCGGTAATAAGAGACCCACCTTTTTCACATATGGTCTTACATCGGTTTGACTGTCTGTGCAGCCAAGGATGAGGGAAAAAAGCATTATCACGTTTCCACGGATAACTCGTGATTGATAGTTATCAACAATAATTCCCGTTTTCAGAAAAGGGATCCGAAATCTATGTGGTAACTACAGAGACATCAGTCTAGTGTCTGTTGCGTCCAAGTTGCTCACTCGTTTCATTTTACGTCAGCTAAGTAAACTCAGAGAAAGTCAGACACCTGAAGAATAAGCAGGATTCCGGGCCGGTCGAGAGTTCGTTGATCACATTTTTATCTTGCGATGGATATTGGAGTACCGGCACTCCTACAGACATCCGACGGTCGTGTTCTTTTTAGACCTAAAGGCTCTTGTCGAGTCGGTTGCTCGTGGTGCCCTCTAGAACTGCCTTCTTCGCAAGGAAGTTCCTAGAAAATAGGTATGCCCTATCTGAAAGCATGGCGAGTTGATAGATAACTGTCCCGGTTGTCCACCACCTCAAGTAGTGTCCAACCTCTCCGTTCCCGTTCAATTTTGTCAAAGACAATATTCTAGGAGGCGCATTTTAAGAATCCGTTGCGTCTTATGTTGAGCTTCTTCCAGTCGCTAGGTTGACTGACATGGATGGCAATCCCACTTAGTCCCTCTGCCGAATACAAATAGATCACGGTATGCAAATGACAGGGCCGGTTTGTAAGAAAGGCTCTTCGCACCTCCAAAGTGCAAACTGTTGTCATAGGACTGAGGCATTCCCACTCCTAACTTCTTTATTGCAGACAATCTGCTTGAGACTGCATACATTTTCACATGATTGGGGGGGGCACTATGTCATCAGCCTGTAATATTGTTGATGAGATATCGGTGAGGGTGGCAGATGCACCGAATGCCCTTCCCAGCCTGTCATTTGTGGCATTGAAAAGACGTTCGGTTGTCGTTGAAGGAAAAGGTATACAATGATTGTGTGCGTTCTGTCTTACTACATGGTTCAGAAACGTGGCTTGTTCGCAACGAAGACGTCGAAAGACCTACCGTGTTTAACCATTTCTGTCTCCGACGACTGTCCCATATCAAGTGGACTGATCGCGTGAGCAATACAGCTGTTCGCTGGCGCGTATTGAGAAACGCTTTGGATGGGCGATCAATTGGTCAATTCGTGGCGTTGCACAGCGTGCGATCGCTGAGTCACGTACTCCGCATACAGCTGAGCGTTTAGCGTACCGGTCATTACATATTGACGCCACTAACAGTTGGGTAAAGTCGCACGGTGATCAAGCAACAACGTAGTTATGAGATATGAACAGTCTGACTTTTCAATTGAGCAAAGTGGACAGCCGTCCTCTGCCTGGCTGGAATCCTCGTGAACAGTCAAATCGCTGGTTAGAGACGTTGACCGAGATGGCAGTATGCCATTACGGTTTCTGCTGCTTAGTCTTCTTTTATACTGTTTTCAACCTGTTTAGTGACATTTTCTTCTTCTGGGATATTCCATGACGGCTGCCCGAGCCACAGTTTTCTGATCAGGCTAAAGGCTGTTGTGACGGTGGTATATTTTTTTGGTTGCACTATGTAGCATGCTTTTATTATCAAAAAGCTTTCTAAATTAGGTGTGAAAATTCAATCACTTGAATCGGAGAACGGTCTATAAGGCGGCAACTACATTACCACGCGTCATTAGAGAGTTCCAGTAATGCACATTAATCTACTGAAACACTGTCGAATAGGATCACTGTCTGAAGACCTAGCTGCTGCGGGAAAATTCAGGAACACGCCATCTTCAATTGACATTCTTAGTTAGCGATTTAGCCATTCGCTAGGGAGGTCGGCAGCTTTGCTGAATAAATGGCGACTGGACGCATGGCTCGGACACCTTTGATTTGCCGGAGGAGCATGGAAAACAGATGTTCTACGGTGTGTGGGGTTTCTAGGCTGCATAACGTGTCCAAGTGAATTGTTCAGAATGAGAGCATGCAAAGACTGTGATCAAATTCTGAATCACCTTATCACTTGTCCGGTGTAGTTGTATTGGTTCAACGACATTAAAGCTCATTTTGAATAACAGTGTGCATCCAAAACATTATTCGGATGTCATATTTGTGAAATTATAAAAAAAACTAATTTTTGTCTTGCATTTTTGCAGTATACCCGAAACGTGTATTGAAGTGATTCATTGATCGAGTATTTCACCAGTTAAGTACCACGTGATTAATGTCATAAGGCCAGTAGAATTATGCCGAAAGTTTGCGTCGCCCACTGTGACCCCAGAAATGATAAATAATTCTGTACCTGATCACGAGCTTAACACAGCTTATTTTTAACCACTTCATTTGAGCACACCGTATAACCGTTCCAGCCATAAAACCTAATCGAAGCATTTCTGCATCACATCCACGCGGTAAAATCCGATGGGTTAAATAGTGCTGTAAACCCCCGAGGAAATACACTGGGTCGAACACGGAACAGAATTGCGCCTGACAGAGTTCCAGTTTTTTACCTTTGGATAAATAAAAAGGGAACCCTTGATTCTTATAACATGACTGTCCCCGGTAATTCTTCCCAAGTCAAATTAAAAGAAGACTGCAAAGAAGCCACTTTGTTCTGCTCCGAAACGTGTGCGACAGAGAGAAAAATACAGGGCATTTACATAATGCATAGTGACCTACAAACATTCCCGGATCGAAAGATTGGAGGATAGTACCCAAAAATAGTAGTTAAGGCCATTAAAACACCAATGAGCATGGCGGGAAAAAACTTAAACGGATGAAAAATGACGAAGGTTAACTCTGGATTGTTCTGGGAATTGCTGTTCATTCTAATGCGACAAAATCGACTTCTCGAGGAAGGAGATGAATTTGGACGAAACAATGGGGTTCCTTAGAAAACAAGCAATTTCTTCAAAAAACATCAGTGAGCATCCAGAAAAAAATCAATCGCTGTGGAACAGACGAATGTTCTATGGGCCTCCAATTCCATTTTGTCATTTGATTTGACGTGAAAACTCAGGTTCAGGAACCACGGTATAGCAGAAGCGCTTGACATATTCATGTTCACTGGCACTGCACAGTCAGTAGCGAAAACTGAGCTATATGTTTGTATATTAAAATTTAAGCGTCGTACAGTGAGTTTCAACCCTGACGGCCACAGTGGGCAAATCTGTCCCCAATGCTGATGGTTCGTCTTTGCTCCGGAGAACTGTTAACATAGCTTCGTCGTTCGTAACCTTTCAGCCAATATGATGTCAGTTCGGCGAAAGTTTAATGTTAATACAGAGATGGAAAAATGTACAGCTAAGAACCAGGATCCCGAAAAAGTTCCAGCACGCCTTGACGACAACCATTTTCCTCGGTTACATAGGTTGCTGTTGTGAGAAAAAGGCTCATCACACCAGAACTAATTTCAAACTCCTTGCACGTTCAATCAACTGATTTGTCCGTGAACTTTTGTCACCTAATTCCTGCAAAACTACATGGTCAACCAAGGCCGACGAAACTCCTCGCAGGAACAGGGTGAACCACTGATAAAAGTGATAGTCATCAAGACGGCTAAAAATTAAAGCAATAGCGTCTCAATCTTACGATTTCTCAAGAATGCATGTTAAGACAAGTCTGCCTTCAGGAGTTGGCATCACTAACGGTTCGAACAACAACGTGAGCGTTGTGATCGAAATCCAGCCGAAGGACACCCGAAGTGGTTGAAACGTTCAGTATTACAACTTGCTCATAACGTTGTGCTATTCTCAATCTACTTATTAAAAACGTGTTAAGCACGACGTCCAAACTGTTTGAATATATCTCCATTAGATCTGCTGCGGATATTTTATACATTAAAAATAACAATTAAAGTTTCACAACACACTATAAACCGACCGAGCACATGTTACCAAAATAGTTCAAAACTTTAATCAAGTTTGATTCAAATTGTAAGCTGGTAAATGGTCTCAGATATTTGTGAAATCTGAGACGTATATCCAGTCGAGTATGATAAACAGTTAAGCATATTGTTGTATTCCTATTCGCGTGCATTCAACTTTAACCCATACAGGTTATGACAACGGTAGAGAGAACATGTAACTCAGGAGTCTGACATTCAAAAGCGGTACAGTCATTCTTCAGTACGTGGATGGATGCGCCGAGAGTTAGTGAAGGTACGACTAGTCGGAACGCAGCTTTGAGTCCTAGCGCAGGCGGACATGACGCGTACACAACATTAGAAAACGTGGACAAGTACATTATGCGGAGATGGCAAAGGATTGCACAAGTGTGAGAATTGGCGAGAAAACATGCCGATAGCATTTCCTCGTGTAAACACGTAAAAGCAAGTAATTTCATGCGATGTTCGTCATATACAGTCCTTGTTCAAGACATTCTGAAATGTGTTTAAAGTGAACCCTGGGAGAACTTTACAATTTCAGTTTACAGGGGCAGAAACAACAGAGTGGTAATAAAATCAGTAATCGCATCTCGCTAGTAAGGTGAGCAATTACAATCTAACGTGCGTAAATGTTTACTCACTTTCAGCAAGAGGTGTCACTGTACTACTCACAAGGTTCTGTACCACTAACCTTTGGAGCGGAGCCAGTTGAAAGTGGAAACAAACCGGGCTGGAATGCCGCAGAACACTAGTGCCAGCAGTAATTGGTGGATTATTGAATCTTGACAGGATGGTTGAATGCTCCACGCCTCCAGCGTTAGGAATGGGAAAATATAAAGCAAATAGATCGGTATAATGTTTAAGGTTAAAGAATTTGACATACTCAATATTGGTCTATTACAAAACCTATGCTCGTAAATGTGACGTGTGTATCATGCGCTGTCCGTTAGCCAAAATACTTATCATTCGACTAACCAACCAACTTCCGGGCTGAAAATCCAGTGGCTCATTGTCTGCGCTTGAAGATGTTAGAGGAGATACTAGCTATGTGACGGCTAGAGCTGTTTGACTCAGCTGTCTGTGAAGTAAAGCCAGGTATCAAAACTGGGAAGTGAAAGCCATAAGCTATCTGGGAGACGCCGTCTTATCTTCATTTGCAACTCGATTACCTGTTTGGTTGTAGGACGTAAAACACTTTGGTGTTGCCTGAATGAATTCGGACATGAACTGAATCACACATAGTATTTCACCCGTGCTTAACGTAGAGTAAACGGCACAGTGGTCAACGTGATTGTCTGATAGAAGCAAGGTCGGAGTTCCGATCTCAGCTGTGGCAGGGATCAGCACTAATGAAGAGCTCTAAAAAAGATAAACTGGGAGGGCTGATTGAAAAATGTATGAGAATGTGACAGCCGCGATTAATTGTGAGTGACGTTCAGTTTATGTGAATCACATTCTCTTCCTCCCTTTTAGGTATATAAACTGAAACTGGATTTCCTCTCTCCTCACTGTTATGTGACATAAAAGAAATGCTGTTCATACCTATCGTAATTAGACAGCCATGAGCCAAGCCACAAAAATCATCAACATTATAGACAGCAATAAATTAAGGGTTCCCACTGATTAACTATCACAAACCTGTGAAGAAAAAAGCAACCCTTAGCCTGGTGTCCGACACCAATTTATCTTTCGTCACATATCATTGTTTGGAGTAATTCCTGTTACTGTGTGAATAGCTCACCACCATACATCAATTGGCAACACAAGGCAAGTTTTAGTTCGCAAGGAACGTTCCCTATTGCTCAACGTGTGTTTAGGATTAACAGCTGGTTCGACGGAACTGAATGCTCGTGGCTAACGTAGACTCACCTAGTTTATCCGATCGGTCATTGATAGCAGTTGGGGAATTCTGTCCGTCTGTTTTAATGCGGGTTGGGGGTAACGAGGTAATAGGAGGAGCCATGCTTACGTAAGGTTGTGGGCAGTCATGCATGCGAATAACACTGGTGGCATTGTAGGTATGTTCGCCCGGTGACGCGTGCGTGACGGTGTCACCGGGTCCAAGTCGAACAATACCCTCACAACCAGCTGGTGCGGAGGATACGAGTATGGGAGAGGTCTGCATAGGGCTCGGCACACAGTTGATAGGACTAGAGAAGAATGCCATCGTAGTGGAAGGAGAAGATGAAGCACTGGTGTGTTTGCCGCTAGTAGGCGAAGTACATGCAGAGACACTTTGATAGGAAACGTGAGAAGTCAGTGGAATGCGCGAACTTGCCGCATTCTCTAACGTATCCGGTGTGGAGATTCGGTTTGTTTGATCGAGAACAATGCCACCGACACGAGTCATTTGAAGAGGAAACGAACCCCGCCGGGAGGTGCAGTAATACAAACCAGCCGGATTATTCGGCTGACCTCGAGAGGTTGCTATAAATGGTTGACCTCGTCCGTGAGTGCGGGACTGTGCGCGATTAACACCTTCAGTCATATAAGAAGCTCGACTCAAGTGTATTGGTTGATAGGTCCAACAATGTGGGACGGGTTGACGTGTAGGGCGTGAGAAACGTTGAGTGTGAGAGCTGACAGTATTACGAGGTGGACTGCGACAAACGCGCGAAGGATAGACGATCGTTCGTTTACCCTCATGCACACTTGACATGTCTGGCTTGACATCAACTGGTGTACAGGTCTGTGAACCGGATGGCGTATGTGCGCCAGTGTCCACCTGCCCGATATTTAGCAGCTGTTCAGCACTCAGACCACCGTCTATGGCTAAACGAGCTACGGCACCCAGACTGGATGATTGTCGATACGGGTCCGTGCTCGGGTGAAATGCGCCGCGCAAAGGAGTGTGTCTCGGTTTGTAGCTGATCTGTGGTGACGGGGAGCTACCATGACTCATCAAACCGTGCTCCGGCAAACCGGCTCCGCCAAGCAATATGGGTGCCGTAGGCGAATCACGGTCGGAAGAGTAGCCGTCTGCCAATAAACCTGCACGATAAGCTTGTTTGCGAATCAGTGGTAAGGCGTGATCAGAGTAGTTCAAATGGCCGATATCTGATAGGCAGAGAGATAAATAATAAGAGGTTAGGACACAGTAGCAGGAAGAGATTGACCGATATCTTGACTTTTTCCAATCAGGGTCAGTCAAAAAGGGTTGAATGTGAGTATAAAAAAGATTACAACACATGGACAAATGGAAGGGTGGTCAATGTTACGGGTGAAAGACCCAAAGTGATTAGGTCAGCTAACTGTCATGATCGGAAACGGCCAATAATTACCATAGTCCTGTTTTTGGTCAACACGTGACGCTGGCAAGGAAGTGTAGAGACACGCGCAAATGCACAAAGTATAATAACGGTCACGATGTAACCAATAGACGAACCGTTAAGATAAAATAGTCGATTTGGTCTGATTGTGGGTATGCGAACATGGATGCACATCGGCTGACAACTCGAAAACGCGTAGAAATCGATTAACGCACGTCCAAATTTGCATGCACACACCACATTCGCCATGGTCGGTACAAAGGTGACATGAATAGGTCACAGATGATGGGGTTCTGGTTAAGGCGAGGCGCACTGGTTGAGATAGCAAAAAAATAGACTTTTGTTAATGTATCAGTTACGCCACGAGAAGACCTCACGATCGTGAACTGTCGCTCCCATAACAATACAGGGTCACAAGTTCTCTTTATACAATTGGGTAACGTAAGGGAGACGGTTTTCGGATTGAAATCAAGCGCATTCTTCAGTTGAACACTCGTGACATTTGTGGAAAGAGAAATGATTAAATGGCAGCGGCTAGGTGGCCTTAACGTTCAGTCATGGAGGTTTCAGGAACAAAGCCAGCCCATTTTGACCGTATTGGATCGGCTGGCAATGCATTACTAACACGGTTCCCGTCCATTTCAACCTAGTAGAAGATTGATGTAGTGATTCTCTATTCATTAAACCAAATCACTAAACTCGCCCGTGGCCAGTTAGCCTAACACTCATTGATTTTTGTGATTTATTGACATCAATCCCCATCGACCTTTTCAGTCTCCACCGAATTGTGATGAGGATTTATGTGCGCGTTTATAGTTTTGTTTGCCGCGATAATTATTCAAACCCAATCTAGCCTTTTTTGGACTACTCGTCCTATCCCACGGCCATAGCCAACCACTACAAATGCACCAAAGCAGGTTACCACTTCCTAATAATTAATGCGCGTATCTCACCTTCGTATTTCTAAGTCGGGGTCGGACTTCCATTTCCATTGGTCGAAGACAGCGCAGTTGGGAACTGGAGAGCTGATTACTAAATGCATTTGTGTCTAAGGGAGATTGAATACACACTCTCGTGTATTTAAAGATAGCTTATGCAGCCGAGTTATAAGATGATGAGCCAGTTAGGTAGACGTCCTTTAGCTCTTGATCTCATTATTCTAGTTACGCCGATGTATATACTGCTGAGGTTACGGATAAACTGGGAAATACTGCTGGCAGTACACCCAACGATAGAATACACCTAATATAGAGCCCAGAGCGGTCGTTATCCGTACACGAGTGAATGAAATTGTTGTAATAAGTTTGCTAATGATGTGCGTTGTGCTAAAGAGCATTATGCAGTAAATCCATAGTTCAATCACAACGAATTAAAACCAGAAGAATGAAAAATGTTTGGAGAGATTTTACCAAGCAAATTAAATCAGAATGACTACAGTAAACAGGCCTCAGTAGGAAACAGTCACAAAGTGGTACGTGTTAACGTGTCTGGCAATCGATGTGTATTACGGCTACCAATAGGAAGGTACCTTTCGCCCAAAACGACAGTGTCAAAAGTGGTTGCGAAAAAAACCGTGGAAGCAAGTCACGTGAGTTGAATGTTTGCAGTTTCCAAAGGCCATGTAATTTTAGAAGTACTAATGAAACCACATCCGCCAGAAAAGGCAGTCTTGTCTGTGTTTGGGCACCACCGATAAAACAGACCAGTAAGTAACACTTACAAGCTGCATGAGGTTGTAGACAGAAATACAGTCCGTTTCCTGCTTCTGGACGTACCACGGAGCAGCAATCTGATGTAGCCGGAGAAGAAGGATTTTGGCATATAAACCGATGTGCTTAAACAGGAAGTAGAGCGTCGTGCCCCTATCAGTCACCATTTCGAGTAAAAATGGACAACGTAGGACGTTCAGCCACTTTGGCCGAACGAGGTAAACGTGAAATCACCAGATTATTGTCCAAACGTAACTCTGAGGGTCCAGCAACGGAACCAACACTAAATTTATACATTTCGATAAGGGAACCATCATGAGGGTCCCTCGTTGAATTATCGAAAGACGAGAAGGAGGTCTTCTGTTGATCAACATCAACTGCAGAAACGTTTGGAGTGAGCTGAGCGCCATTTTCCTGAGCCCTCCGGTGGAACAATATCACAAGTTGAACATCGCTCATACTTGACCGGGTACATAGTAAGGAATAATTTTAAGTGAACGTTAATCATCGTTGATTGCAGCACTCGCATTCAGAGAGACCATCCAGCCAGCTCCTTTCGAGTAGAGACACCAGATTCGAGCTTTGTTCTTGTTACAGTTCATCAGCGGTGCACATCCTTGTCACAATTGGGATCCAAGCTCAGTCACATTCGCATGACGCAACCGTGTTGACTACTATTCATCAGTATTCTAAAATATTGCTCAACAGACTTCAAGAAATCAGAGGGTACAACCTTATCCAGATGTCTTAAATGCAGGGTCATCGAATGCATTTAAGAGGCAGAAAGTGTGTGCCACTAATCGAGTTTGCCGTACTACCTAATCATTATTCACGAGTAAATTGGTTGGACCTCCAGAGATGACAGTTCGGTCACGCCAAACGTGGAATCAGTTGTGGTGATCAACACGGTCGCCTCATGACTGTATGGCCAGAGTTCAAATCCCGGTCGCGGGATGACGTGTACTACTGGTGAACACTAGCATGAGTTAAACTAGGACATGGTGCTTCTTTTCGAGAGAGGCTGTGAACGCTCCAAGCGAAAGTGAGGGAAGCTCAACTTAGACTAACCAAATCTCTGACTGTTCATCAGTAATCACAGATGAGATTTAATAAACCGGTCAGTGAATAACGCTTACTGATGATTTTGGGGATGTAGCTTCGGTGACCGGTACAAGTGAACCGTAAACGGAAATCGAATTACGACAGCTCATAATAAAGAAACGGCTTTCTATCGCCACTCACTGGTTCAAAATTTAAGAAAGCCATTTCCAACAATCGAACGCAGCAATGCGCATCATTTACAAAAATCGGCTACTATTACTTGGTTTTAGGATAGCCTGTGTGCAGCTCGGTTTTCAAATTAAATTATGACCTCAGAAAACTACTGCCTCAACAAATATAGATAAGCGCTAGGTTACAAGGGCATATTTATGAATATTCCGGAAGGGAAATTAAGTAACATAACATGTGTGAAACATTTGCCAAGAGCATACTGTACAGGTGATACATTCTTGTTGAGACAAATGGAAGGAGTACATCCTACAAACTCACTTCAAAAAGATGTCATCATGAGTATCACTGAAGTTTTCTAGTGGCAAGCTTTGAAATTACTGATTGATTGTTGCGTGTTTTTAATTCCTCCGGGCAGTAGATCATGAATGATTCAACTTTAGACCCGTATTAAGGAAACCCGCTAATTACACAGGGTTTTCACACGATTTCATTGTGAGGTTTGGACAGTAACGTTGACGCTAATCCGAGTATTAGCGATGGCAACCCAGCTGATGTTTTGACAAATTAATTCCGCTGCGTGGAAAGCAAGACGACTGGTTCGCGGAGGGTCGTAGCGACCGGTTTTGTGGTGCTAACACCCTCACAAGCAATTGAATTTCAGTTTTGGCACATTCGCAACAAAATCCAGTAAGGTTTGGAAAGCAGTTCATTATTCTGACAAAGAAATGATTACCAGAAACACAATGGACTGGAATAAGAGGTACGCTGTTTTATTGGGGCTAAAAGCAAACCTAGAACGAAGCAAAACACATTAAAATAGTTGAGGCATGTGATGTGGACAAAGTTGTTTTTTAAGCGACATAATTGTAAACAGATACTGGGGCTCCACTAACTTTTGATGTCTGCATAAGAGAAACAAATGACTTAAATTAGCAGAAGTTGAAACACCACCTCACCAGAAACCTGCGAATTAAAGGCGATAACACACACACACACATTAGAATGAGGAGAAAACTTACGAACCTTGAGTGGCGATCGGTCGGGTTTCGGATGAAGTGGTGGTAATCGGATAAGGATCGTCGATGATGTGAAGTGTCACCTCACCGAATCTGGCCAAAAGAAACACAATGAAAATAAAATATAATATATTCATCCTGGAATAGCCTTTTCTCAGGAAGCATATGTGCCAGGGAGGAACAAACCAAGAGACCAGACAAACCTATTCGATTATCATCATAGACAACAATGCACCAGTGTTACCTACTGACGTTTAATAAGCACGCAAATATGGAGATAAGGGAGCTATGAATAGAAAGTAAAAGAAAGTGAGGGGGAATTAGTCGCTAAGACCAATAGATAAATTCAAATAGTCAACCTGAAGGTGCATATGCTTCGCAAGCAAACATGCGAAGTGTAACCAAGAGTAAAGCAGTATCTACATCTGTTTCCTTGACACTTTCACCACCCCACTCCATTTGTTACGCTCACTTCATTTGTAACTCATATAAACAATGATGGCAATTACACCACTGTACTCGATTGGCCATCAACCCTCATAGCCTCACTAACCGTCACCTTTACGAATCGTGAGGGCTCCAGTTCGCGAGACGAAGCTAACCAACAATAGATAACCCTATAAGAGAATTACGACAGTCCTCTATATCAAACTATCATTCGTCCACCTCGCAACTTGCGCCAGCTAGCTGCAGCCTTGGTACAGATTGCTCGGTGCAGTCAACGACATCCTTAGTATGTGTCCCAACCATCTAAGTAAGTACATCCCTAAACAGCAGACAAATGAATTCCTTTGATTTACGTTACCGAATCTATATCTTTACCGTTGCCTAGGCCACTCGATTTAAATAACTAAACTCGTACACCAGTGGCCGGATAGCTGAATACGGTTCATGTCCTCCGCTCTGAATGGTCACGAACAGTAACACCACTCTTGCAAACGCCCTATACATGTGATTCTTAAGCTTCAGAGAGATGCTTGTCTTTGTTTTGAAAAATGTCTTAGAACTGTCCGACCCTAAGCGCTAGACTAAGTATTCGTATATAGGCAACAGACCCTACCACTAGTGCACATCCTTGTCTGAACTAGAAGAGTACAACTAGTCATCGCGGTTTTGCATCTTCGTCGTATAAACGGACAACCTTGGCGAACGTAATTACATGACCAAACAAAATGCTTCGATCCTGTTTAATGAGGTCAATGGAATGGTGTTGAACCCGCTGGTTTCACAAGAGCAAAGACCGGAAGTTACCTTACAAAACAGGAACAAGAATAGACATTTATGAGCAGTTATCACAGGAATAAAACCGGAGTATCGCATTAATTTCAGAATGGGTCACACGCAAAGCTTTCCTAAACGTGATGCCTCCAGTGAATCATAAGCGGGATTAAAATGAAACACAATAACGAAGACCTCATTGCAGGTCAGTGACGAACCGATACAGCAGAAAAGCCAGTACTCAACAATCGGAAGTACTGAGGTGTAAATAGGGGGGGGGTCAATCAAAGTGTCTTTGATTCTGGTAACATCATCAAAATCTGAGGAAAAAACGCAGTATACAACAGATAGTACAACTACTGATACCAGAAACAGCCTTGATTACAGTTAAGGAAAGAACAATAGTGGTAAAATCTCCCCATGGGGTATCAACCTCGTTGTTTGAAAACCAACAAAGCGAACGGATGCAGTGTACAAATGAAAACATCGCACGTTCCGCTGCAACAGACTGTCAACTTAACTTCCTAAGAAGTCCATTCAATCAGGGGGAAAGTAGTAATAAATAGCACTGCCTTTATAGGGCAACCAACGTCTACTGAAGAGATGAAACCAGTCGATTTGAGAATTGGGAAGATTTTAACGTCATATGGGACATCTTGTTTCTAGTTTAGGAATACTCAGACCACAAAGTGGTCAATCCGGTTTGGAGAGGCTTCCAATTGAAAAATTCACCAATACACGATCGCCAACTTGCAACAATTTGCTCTGGAGTTTTCGAATTCACATTCAGTCTCAAGCATCGACCAACTATGACTGCATAACAGCGGATACGCTGGATTTGAATGGAAGTGATTTAGTGTCCTCAATATTTTTGTGCATCAGCTTATGTCATTATCCAACGAGATGTTGTCTGTCAAGTCGGTAACGAACACAGTTCACCTTCCCGGGTCGTATTCATATTTCCGGAGCTCTTTCGGAATCGACCTACCCAACTCTTTCGCTGACTCAGCACACGGGTTACGCCTCCGAGGTTGATAACGATGACAATTCAGTGAAGCAACAGCGCTATAGTTACCTAAGCCTGACTCCGACAATAGCGGTCGATTTGGAAGGTCTATAGAGAGCCGATCTAGCAATAAACATGAGCGTAGTTTACAAATATGACCACAGAAACTGACAGTCCGACTACGGTCACCAATAACAAAATTCAAATGGCATCTGTACCTGGACCAGTTGAACGAGACGGAACAAAAGAATTTGTAAGGCACAGCACAGCACAGCGTGAAAAAACGCGTCCGAATGCGGTGATTACGAGACAAACTAGTCAATGTGGACAGATGAGCAGTGATCAGCCGATCAACTAGCGCCAAACAAGGAACCAAAGATGTCTATGAACATCTGACACTCCATGTGAAACAAATGCGCACACAGGCATACAAGTAGGCAACGAAGAGGCGACAGTGAACGCATTTGACGGCCGAGTTTCGGACACACAAGTACAAGTATATAATGACATTCAAAAGCGTGAAGATAGGCATACACACAAGTATATTTACGGGATGGTTACTACAAACATACGTGCATCGGGACAAACGAACAAAGTGCACAATCATACCCTGTAACAGACAAAATGACTCAGTTAATTAGGTTTAACAACGCCCATAAATCCATGCGTCCATCTGTGCCAATGTATAAACGACAGACCAAGTTCATTGACAGTAGAACACAGCATCGACGGTAACTCAGAAAGTGGATTCGAGACCCAGAGAGCAATCTACAGGTAAAAATCAGCTGCGCCGTCCTTAAGAAATACTTCAAATAAGACTCATTATAGATGGCGCTTGCAAGCTAAGCTTATTCCAAAATTAACGATCTTTTCCCGACTTCCCGAAATTTTATCTTCCAAAATTCACAAGCCTACTCACGCGTCGTTTCGAATCACATTCGTAAAGAAGAAAGTCAACCATATGAATTCATGTAGTTTACATAGATATACAACGTGCCGTTGTTTCAAGAGATGTTATTAAAATACTTTTTTAAAACAAGTCAAATCGACCGATGTTTTCAGCATGAAAATTCAAGCATACTCAAGGGAATTTATGCATAATCATGAAAAGTGTCATTGGGAATGGAACAGAATCTAGCGAACCCTTCGGTCTGATTAGTAAGCAATCCCTTGGTTAAGATACGAGCTAAAATCAAGAGTTACAAATTTCGTAACGTCCACATCGTCTCGGAGGTTTTTTATCAACTGATTTAAATTAGAAATTTTATGTTCTGCTGACTTCGTATTACGCTGTCATCAACTGCTACGTGTTGATGTGTTTGAAATGTGTTGTATGGAATGGATACCAATAGGATGGATGGGCTTATGATCCAACTGAATTCACAATGTGAAGATCCCAGGTGCGAACAGGGACAAACAGTCATTGTGTGATTGCGTGAATGTGTGTGTTCCCTGACCTTTTCTGCTAACTTGGCGTGGTGGTCAGGCTTGTGTGCTATTTTGATCCGGAGGGCTGTGCTGATTGGGACTTCGGTCCTTGCAGGTTCAACCTTGTCAGATTGGCCAAAGGGGAGCAGCCAGACAAAAAGTAGATGCGTTCGTTTGTTGTGCGTGGTGACTGCGTGTTGTGGCTCCGTTGCGGCTTCGTTGGGCAAGGTGCTTATTTTTGCCTTGACTGACCGTCTGTCTGCTAGGATCGTGTGTACAGTGTTACTGTCCCTGTGATTGGGAGCTGGATTTGTTTTAATATGGCTGTCGATCCTTTCCTTGGTGGTTGATGCTGCCGGGTCTGCGTGTGTGTGTGAGTCACCTGCTGCCTTGCGGTTTAGGCTTTTAAGCCAAAGGCTTTGGTTGAGGGCCCTAATCACTCTCCTGCAAAGGGCTGGGCGTCTTGACAGTATCCAAAGCCCATACATACAATGATGACACAAAATAAACCAAATACTATACTGCATCCGTCGTCGCGCAGAATAAACCGGGTCGTCCTATCTGCTGCACATGGCAGGGTGGATAGGCGAAAACATGCTACTGCCAAACACTCACCCTCATACGTCCCCCCAATCACGAGCCCCCGAGCAGATAGTGCTCAATTAGGTTTCAGTGCCCAGAAGACCAACTTGAGACAGGCCCGGGGACGCAAGAGGATTACGATTGGGACGTGGAACGTGCGCACGCTGCTGGATCGATGCAGCGTCACAGAACGACCGGAACGACGCACCGCCCTGATCGCGATGGAACTGCGCCGGTATGGAATCGACGTAGCAGCCTTGAGTGAGACAAGGCTTGCAGACCAAGGTAAGTTACGGGAAGCAGATGCTGGGTACACGTTATACCGTATAGGTTACCCGGCAGACAGTGTTCGGGAGCATGGTGTCTGTTTTGGAGTCGCTGATCGCCTCAATGCTTTGATGATAGGCGAACCACAAGGCATCAGCCCTCGAATGCTGTCGATGCGCCTCCGACTCGGTCGAGGTAAGTGTGCTACATTTATTAGCATTTATGATCCAACTATGTGTCACACTGATGATACAAAGAACCAGTTCTACGATCAGCTGTCCGCCACGATCCGGTCGGCGCCGGTGAGTGACCGACTGTTTGTTCTGGGTAACTTGAACGCTCGAGTTGGGCGCGACTCGTTAGCTTGGCCGACTTGCTGGAGTTGCAGAGGGCGATTGGTCAACTGCGCAACGGGAAGGCTGCAGGCGAGGATGGGCTGCCAGGTGAGATCCTGAAGAAAGGCGGTCCGGCGTTTGAACGCGCTCTGCTCCAGCTGGTTCACTCCATTTGGGAGCACGAGGCAATGCCGCAAGACTTTAAGGACACCATTATCGTCCCTTTGTTCAAAGACAAGGATAGCAAGCAATGCGCCGACAGCTACCGGGGTATCAGCCTGTTGAGCTGTGCAGGCAAGGTACTTGCCAGAATCCTCCTGAACCGACTGAATGCGACCGTTTTGGAGGTGAATGTTCCAGAGGAGCAGTGTGGATTCCGGGCGAGTAGGAGCACGATCGACCTGGTGTTTGCTGCTCGACAGCTTCAGGAGAAGTGCCGAGAACGGAATCAGCCCCTGTATGCCCTGTTCGTGGACTTCACCAAGGCGTTCGATTCCGTGAGCAGTGAGGCGCTGTGGACGGTGCTTGTCAAGTTTGGATGTTCAGGTAAGTTCGTCAATATGGTTAGATTGTTGCATGTGAGCATGAAGGCGGAGGTGCAATCGTGTGGATCGACCTCTGATGATTTTAATGTCGTCACTGGCGTGAAGTAGGGTTGTGTTCTAGCCCCAGCCTTATTTAGCTTATATTTGACTGCCATGGTAACAGTTGCTTTTCAAAACTCTAGAGAGGATGGTATTGAGGTCGAGTACCGGACGAACGGGTGTCTGTTGAGTATCCGATGTTTCGGCGCCCCAACCCGCCTACAGACCTCAACGATGCGCATGCTTCTGTTCGCAGATGACAGCGCATTGCTTGCACACAAGGAAGAAGAACTGCAACGTCTAGCTACAACCTTCGCTTCGGCAGCATCAAAGTTTGGGTTGGAAATCAACACAGGTAAGACGTTTTCGTTCTTTCAGCCTTCCCCTGGTGTAGGTGCTGCCTGTGTACCTCCACCCGAAATTCGCATCGCTGGAGACATTGTGAATGACTGCGGGAATTTTTACTACTTGGGTAGCAACTTGTCGACAGATTTGTCCGTGTACCGCGAGCTGAGAGCGCGTGTAGCGAAGGCTAGTGCTGCTTTCGGACGTCTTGAAAGGCGTGTCTGGAAGAATCACAGCCTGAAGATGGCCGCCAAGCTGTGTGTCTACCGCTCAATGGTTCTGTCTATACTGCTGTACGGCAGTGAGACGTGGTTATTGTATCACCGGAAAGTGAGCTATCTGATCCGCTTCCATCTGCACTGTCTGGGACGCATGTTGAGTATTCGGTGGTCGGACATGATTCCAAACACTGGGATACCGCGGCGAGCGGGCATGGACGGGATAGAAGATAGATGCTGATGCTGAACCAGCTCCGTTGGATCGGTCACGTCCGTCGGATGAGCGATGACCGCATCCCGAAGCAGTTACTGCACGGACAAGTGAAGTCAGGTGAGCGAAATCTCGATGGTCAGAAGCGGAGGTACCAGGATGTTGTACAGGTAAGTATTTAACGTTGTAACACTGATTTTAGATGTTGGGAAGAATTGGCGTTGAACCGGATGGCCTGGAGGAATACGGTTCGGGCGGGCATGCGAAAGTTCAGCGAGCAATTATTGCGCGGCCGCAAGCGGAAGTGTGTGGTACGCAAAGGAACCATTGGTGCCATAGGTCGCGGTGACGTGACTATATGGCGTTGCGATGTGTGCGGCCGCGAATGCGCTGGCCGTTTGGGGCTAGTA
Organism: Paragonimus westermani; assembly: GCA_008508345.1. NCBI lineage: Eukaryota > Metazoa > Platyhelminthes > Trematoda > Plagiorchiida > Troglotrematidae > Paragonimus > Paragonimus westermani. The sequence continues at coordinate 93,927 of QNGE01001106.1, read as the reverse complement.
GGTCACCAACGTACTCATAGTACCCCGTC